>VTPC01006133.1:0-128822 GCA_011009095.1 Ignelater luminosus | reverse complement strand
CCCTAAGCTAGCTAGTAGCAGGCGGACACTGCTGAAGGTGTTCGATGTTGCCATTTCTCTGTTTTGTTTTAGAGATAAATTGTATAAAACCCACTATCTTTTTGTTCGCAACAATTAATGAAGTACCATTAACCGTTGTTGAAAATTATTCGGCCCTAAGCAGGCCGACACGAATCTTAACCTGGTGCATACGTTTTGTTGTAAACTGTCTTTTGAAAAAAGGAGGGCCGCAATCTTGGTTCTCTTACTAGAAGAATTGACTGACTCTCTACATGTTTTGATAAAACGCGCATAATCGGCGTCGTTTTCGGAAGAATACAATGACTTCCTAGATGGTGGCAATATTCAATCCAATAGCAAGCTGACGTCATTCGTCCGTTTGTAGATAAAACCGGTCTTATTAGAGTAGGTGGCCGTCTCAAACAATCTAACTTCTCTTTTGACAAACGACAGCTGATTCTATTACCCTAAGGATAACCTAAGTTAATTTTCACTTTCGAACACGTTAGATTGCTACATGCCGGTCCTAATTACTATTGAGAGCATTGCTGGAAACATTTAAGCCAATAACTGACAGAAACTTGATAAAACAAACGATAAGATCAGGTCTAAGGTGTTTTAGATATAATGTACAAAGTGTCAATCCAATCATGGGTGAGTTACCCTGTTAAAAGAGTCACTCCTATATCTTCATTCCATACGGTTGGTGTCAATTATGCCGACCCAATAACAGTTAACGATAGGCTAGAACGAAATTTTAAACCTTTCAAATGTTATACTTTATAAACGTTTTTGTATGCTTCTGTACAAAGGTCATTCATCTGGAGTTGGTCTCCAGCATTTCCACACAAACTTGCATAGCATGTTTAAAATGATTCGTGTCCAGGCAGCAACTTTAAAGGTGCCAACACAGAATTAAGTTTGCTGTACAAATGACTTAATAGCAATTACGACTGCATAATGGATAGTGTTAGCAATGAAGGAATAAATTGGCATTTTACCTCCCATCAGATCTGCATTTCGGAGAGCTTTGGGAAGCGGACAAGAGTACGAAACACCATTTAAGAAGGGATTTGGCTAATGCGTCCTTGACTTTCAAAGACATGAACACACGAATGCACATTAAACACCCGTCTTTTGACCACCCTCTTTTCAGGTTCTAACAATTTGGAAGCGTTGATTCCTGCGCACTTCTTCATCGGACGACCTCACGTGACGATAGCAAACCCCTACGTTCGAGACTTCGAAATCAATCGAATAAATAGCCCCAACAGTTTAATCAATATTTTTGATATCGCTGGAGTACCGAGTACATCTTTCAACTTACTCAACGTAGCAAGTGGACCAAGACTACTCTGAATCTGAAAGTGGGGACGATGGTCCTAATAAAGGAATTTTATCTTCCTCTACGTCTGTGGAAGCTGAAGCGGATCAAGTAGTTGTGTGAAGTTCGCGATCGGCGCGTTGAAAAGACCAACCGTTAAATTGATCAATCGATAATTGACAATCAGAACAAGGACAAAGGTTCATATAAGTTCTACCATAGTGACTTTAATAATATTAATAATTTATTGTTTTTTTTTATTTGTCAGTCATGATGGTGTCACTGTTTACTATTATTATTTTGAAAACTGCAGACCTTTCAAGGCTGGCGGCATGTTCTTCCTTTTTTATGTTTTTAAAATGTTTTGTTATGCGAATTCTGTACCTACCCATAACGGTATGCAGGACATTGACCGCAGGTCTAACAGGACTTCATCCTTCTTTTTTGTTATAAAAAGCATTGCTGTACTTTTAACCATTATATTTGTATTTTTGTTACCGTCGAAGAAGCAGGATGAAAATAAAATAAAGGAATATGTAGCTCTCTTTTTGATTCTCGAGTATCTCAATCCAATTAAAGCAGAAGTTTAATTTAATCCAACATACACACTCCTATTACCTACTGTAACTTAAGTAGGTAATGCAATGTACAGGTTTATTAAATGATGTAATTGAACATTGATTACTGCTTTCGAAAACTATTAAATTTTGCGTGTTATTGACAATTTAATTGCACTGATAGATTAGTATAATAGTGGAGGCAATACGATATTTGAAACACAATAAATATGTACAGAGTTTTCGATAATATCCTGCATATTATAGTGTTGAACCGGAATATATTGTAGAGAATATCCCGTGGTCATGGCGACTGGAATATTCAGTACGGTAACGTCCGCAATGCTGTTTAGTTTGCTTTTGAATGATATTCCAAGTAGGTATGTTTTGATATTTACGAATGATGTTTACACAAACTTGCTAAAAATCTAATTTTACAGAATTTATGAAGAGTTTTATTTGCAGTTATTTCAAAGCTTAGCTCTTTATGATTTTAGTTTGAACAAAATAAAACGCATTAGTGGTTTTAACCTTTTAACTAGAATATCGTTCTTTGAGAAAACATCGAAACGTAGCCAAGCTACACTTTTATTATTTACATTTGTCGTGTTAATATCAAAATATAAACTTTCAATTGAGACTAAAGTAATGAATAAAAATAAAAAATAAACCTTGATTACATGCTGCAAGGAAACTTACCAAAATGTGTTAATAGCGGTATTGATTAATAACTTTTGCTGTTTCTACTGTCTTACTCTAGGTTTATTATTCAAAATATCTCTAATACTAATCATAACAATCGTGAAAATTCAAAGAAAAAATATCAAATTTTTGTGATTCATTGTCAATTAGCATTGAATCCGAGTTACATACAGTTCTATACCATCTTCTATTATATTTACTAAATATAATAAACGTCGAAAGTCACCAAAAATAAAATACCAAATGGTGTTGATTAGTTTATTGAAGATAGGTTGATTGAAGAGAAATGAGAGAATTTGCGATGTTAATTGATTGAGGATAATTCGATTCTTAAACTAGATATTTAAATGTAATGAATATTACAGTACCTACAAGCTAACTTGGAAATGATACAAAAACAGGTCGATTTAATAACATTTTCTTTCGTTAAGCAGTACTTAAAGCTAATCCCTACCTCTTGAATACAATTCACCTTAGATTTACCAGTTACTTGTAGGATCATAACAATAAGCTGAATTTACATTTCTAGACTGAGTAAAGGCTATTCTTCCGTACATCTACCTGAGAGTCTTAAAGTTTTATATAGAAAGTACCTCCGCTTTTCTTTTTGTGCATATAGTAGAAACAGAACTAAAATAAGTTTTTGCTTTTTTTTCATGATTTGTTAAAAACATTTTTGAATGACTTTCTGCCTTTTATTTTATTATAACTAAAGTGTTTGATAATAAAGAAAATAATTAGTAATTAGTGTTTTGTATGCAATGATTTTTACAGACACGACTAAATTTCCTTTTTTTTTATATTTTCAAGTTATTACATCACACCTAGTTCCATATGGTTAGCTACTGCTGCAGTGTAATTGTTAGTTATGAAACAAAGGATGCCGATCTAGATGACTGAGGGGGACCGAAATAATTAAACCAGAAACCCCTGAGGTCTTTTACCAAGCTAATATACTGAGGTGTAACCATATCAAATCTTTACTCTCAAAACTCCCTTCAAATTTAAACCAAAACGCTTTGCCCATTCTAAAAATATTTTTCACATCTCCACAAACTTCAGTGTGTGTTTAAAACCTCGCGTAAATGTATTACGACGATTAAATCTACCTCGTTCTGCTGTTAGGTTATTTTCGATTTACGCGAGCAATGACAGTGGAATTTGTTTCCAGCGGGGTTAAATCCGTAATTACAACAATGCATAGGAATGTCACTAATGCAGGGACAGACGTATAGGGGTTAGCGTTAGGTATTTGTTGCACGGTATGCAAGTACGCGTTAGCGAATACAATAAATTAAGCTCGTCCCCGAACTTGCATTACTGCGGATAAATTTTAAGTTGCACAATAACTGCAACGCGCTGCAATCTGTAATATCATATTTATCTAACAACAACCGGAAAAGCATTCTCCAAGATAGTCAACTACAAAATATTTTTGTGGCCCTAACGTATCAACCAGATATTTATCTTGGAAAACTTGATATATTGCATTCGCATAGACAGGGCTGACGCGTTATATTTCAAAGGGAATCGTTCAAACATTTCAAAACTTATCGATATACTATTTCAAATGACAAATATATGTTTATCAAAAATTTGAAAGCAAACTTGCCCTTTTTAGCTATATTTCATAAAAAAGTAAACCACGCCCATCCCATTAGATCGGAG
This sequence comes from Ignelater luminosus, assembly GCA_011009095.1. Lineage (NCBI taxonomy): Eukaryota > Metazoa > Arthropoda > Insecta > Coleoptera > Elateridae > Ignelater > Ignelater luminosus. Next base: position 124,571 of record VTPC01006133.1, on the reverse strand, counting down.
GGAAAAAGTTTTATATATACGAAGGCCCATAGGCGAGCTAACTTCCACAGAATTATAAATGTGCAGTTTAATTTCGTCTCTATAAAATTTAAACGGTGTGTATGGAGAAATTTCAATTATTAAGACATGTGTTTGCCCTTTATGCTGTAAATCATAAGAGTTATGGGTGCTACAGCTGACCATACAGCAGCGGATTAAGAAAGTTTTTGTTCGGAGCTAATAAATTGCTGAATTTTCCCTCCATTCCAGTTTAAACGTTAGCTTGTCATTGAAAGATTTTAATGATTTAATACATAAAAGTTAATCCTTGATTTTATAAATTATTTTGTGCTGTGTTCGTGGAAATAATACAACAAAAGAATAATTAGGGAGGAAATCACAACTATTTATAGCTGGAGAATTCGCGTAGCTGCAATCGTTGTCACAAAACTAATCGTAAACCAGGGTGCAAGAAGACCCTTACAGCATTTATTATGCAACTGCGTAGGGTGCAAATGAGGTTCGTTTACAAACCCGTTTCCCATCTAATCGTAAGTTAAGACTTGTGGCAGAGATAGTATACATTCTGAAGGAAGAAATTAGTCTCTGGAGATGAAGGATACAAATTTTCTGTTGTATTAATGTAATATTAAAGAGGATCTTCTGTTCCCCTCCTGTTTGTAAAATGTCGAGGAAAAACATCAAATGAAGGCTAATTTTCGTTGCAAGCTAGAAACTTGACAAATTTAGCCAAGTTTCTTTCACTGTCTCAACTGAGTTTAATCTTGACGTTTTAAACATGACTTTAATTTTTAAACTGAGTTTCGAATTTAGATATTTGGGTGAATTATCATGGGTAAATAAATTTGAATAGTTGATAGATCATAAATAATTTCCAAATCAGTCTTTAGTGTTCTTGGTGGAAGTAGTCTGAAAATATTTTGAGCAATCTCTTTGTGGTTGAAAACAAATTTTTTAGTGAAAGTTAGAAGCTGCCATTCAAACTGTGGTGCAAACATTCCAATTATTTACTGACTTCAACTTCACTTTGTCTCTAATAATAGTCACGCGGTTTATTGATATAATACGTACAGTGAGAAGTGATGATAGTGTGCACTATTAAGATGTGATCCCGTCAGGGCCAGTTGTTTTGTTTTCTTAATTGGAGATTATTTTAAATTTTGTCTTACTCTAAATTTAGAAAAGAAAGAAGTTATAACAGAAACTAAACAGCTAGGAGAGAGAATATGCAACAACAAAGAAGCACTGGGTATATTATTACCACAGCCAATGTACTGGTCAAGATTGTTGAATCTAGGACTTAATACTTGTACATGTAGATTCCATCATATCCAAAGTACTCGATAAACTGGTACAAACAATCCTAAAGGCAGGATGCACAAACACCATATCCAACTACAAGGAAAAAAACTACAAAATGGCAAAGCTAAGAACCAACTAAACAGCACAATTAAAACAGCACAAAACTTTCTGAAAACCCACTGTAACTTATTAATATTTAAAACGGGCAAAACCAACTGTTTTTATAAGATTAAGAATGGAGCAAAGGAAGGAAGTTTATATTTATAGGATGCGTTTAGAATGAACAATTTCTAAATAAATTAAGACCTACTCGGGACATCGGATATGTTTCTTTAAAATTATTATCGCTCTAGGAAGTTGTCTCTTTCTCGTCTAACAGGATCTTGTTGTTTGTAGTTGCAATTTGTTCGTAAAAACTTCTTTTTTCTTCTTGCTAAATCAACAATTAATGAGACAGTCAATGAAAGGATGTGATTAGCAATGTAATAAATCACATAGACACAATTAAAGAATGCATTTGTGAGTCAGTCGAAGCTCGCCGTCTCATTTTTGTTTTTAGCTTCATCTTTCCAAATAAATTGAGGCTCTTAGCGACCAATGTAATATGTTTATGCTTAGGAGAATAAATCTAGAGGTGGAGCTCAAAAATCTTGTAGGTCAAATTAGAAATTGATCTTCATATTTAATAAAATGGGGTGCGTTTTTAAAAACCTTGACAGGTTTATAAAATACTGGAATTCCATAAAACTGATTAGAAAAGTTTAAAGAAGCGCAACGTATTGTTTCTGGCGGCTGCTTGTTGAGGCTATGTAGCTTTATGTCCAATTCTCCTTAAACTAGGCAGTTGTAAAATTGGACTTACATCTCTTCTCCCTTAACTTTGATCATTAGTTACTTAAAAATGTCTAAAAAGCAAAAGTTATCTAAGAAATTCAGTCGTTTGCTATATGTGTTGTCTACCTACATGTAGCAAAATGAATTGAACATTCACAGGTTCAGAAAAGTTACTCTAAATTTAGAAACGAAAGAAGTTATAACAGAAACTAAACAACTAGGAGAGGGAATATGCAACAACAAAGAAGCACTAGGTATATTATTACCACAGCCAATGTACTGGTCTAGATTGCTGAATCTAGGACTTAATACTTGTACATGTAGATTCCATCATATTCAAAGTACTCGATAAACTGGTACAAACAATCCTAAAGGCAGGATGCACAAACACCATATCGAACTACAAGGAAAAAAACTACAAAGTAGCAAAGCTAAGAACTAACTAAACAGCACAATTAAAACAGCACAAAACTTTCTGAAAACCCACTGTAACTTATTAATATATAAAACGGGTAAAATCAACTGTTTGTATAAAATAAGAGATGGGATAGCAATTGTTTAAGCTGCTGTCAATCTATTACTTAGAAAGCTACTGTTATGTAATTAGTCATTTCGGAAGAGACCCACTGCTGACATGAATGACAGTATGGCTTCTATCAAGGTTTCTTGAATATTCTCGGGCTTAAGAAATCCTACCACGAAGCGACGTGGTCTTTTTATCACATAAACGTGAATGGATGTTGCCTCGTGGAATATCTTGAGCTAAAAACCTGCAGGTTTAACAATAGGTCTCTTTATCACGAGTCTGATTTGCCTACAGCCTGTCAGATTGACCTAATCACTGCAAGATCGCAATGGATCTGTTGGCATAGCTTAGAGGAATATCAATACCCGGCCAAGGCATCAGCCCTGTCATTACCATCTTTGCTAGAATGACCTGGGATTCATGAGAAAGCCACCCAAATGTTCTGGCACAAGGCAGCCAGCAGTGACACTGTAGGGTCAGGCGCGATGTGGTAAGTAGAATGACCAGGGCTTGAAAAGCCGCTTGTCTGTCAGGATAACAAAAACTTCCGCGTGGAGAAACACTGTGGCGTACTTACCAAGAGACGACAAAAGCCCCAATTTTGAATTGTGACCACAGACCTCCGCCCCAGTGTCGTCCCCAGTCTTGTATAAGTACTAGACGAGCCTATATAGGATGAAACGTGAGTTCAGAATTCTCTAGTAGATATGTCAATACTAAATCGTTTTATGAAAATGAGTGTAAAGGACGCGTAGTTTCTCACTAGGAGGTTAAGAATCTGAGCGTGTTTATCCTCATTCCTTTATTCTATCTAGCAATCATTTTGCCAAATTCTGTATGAGATTCTTTGCGCCCCCGCTTCGGCAATAGTACGAAATGACAGAAGGTTGTGTAGAACCATCAGGACGGCGACGTCTTTAGTAGGCCATCAAACAAGAAATGCGTATAACGTGAGTGGTCTGATTACCACTATGTAGAGCCACAAAGTGATTTTAGGTTTTAGGCCCTAAGTTTTGCCAAAGACTCGCCTTCTCACCCAGTAGGATGGGATAGCTTTTGTGACTGTCTTTAAATGTGCGCTCTCCATGACAGCTTGTCATTCAAGATTGCTACTAGATATTTAACTGATTCGGTTTGCGGTAATGGGACGTTGAATAGAAAGGAGGTCTTGAAGTCATTTAATCTCTTTTTATTGGTGAAGAAAACCAGATCGACCATGTTAGGTTTAACAGTCTGTGAACCATTTTTGAATAATATTACCTTTTGCATGAGCTCACTCGAAGTTGCGGGAAATCTGCCCGAGACAAAGGCTACGAGATCATCTGCGTAATCCCGTGTAAATTATTTTTTCTCATTGAGTCTGCGTAGAAGCCTATCAAGCACAAAGCTTTACAGTAACGAGGGAGAGCCCCCTCTCCCTCGGTCTACGAACGCTCTGACCCGTTGAGACTTCCTAGCATTTCTTTGTCGTTGAACATGGATTGAGTCCAGCTCACAATTGCAGATAACATGTCCCGCTCTACAAAAGAAGTACATATAGAGTCGGGCGTTATATTATCAAACCCCACCTGTACGTCCAGAAATAATCCAACCTCGACCCTTTCGGGTAGAGCGTCTTTTCAATCCTAAATGCCAGGGATTAGAGAGCTGTTTTGGTCGATTTATCAGTTGATAAGAATGTATTCTCTCTAATGTGTCTATCTATTAGCCTGTTTTGCGTTTGCAGTAGGAATGGTGAAAGGCAAATAAGCCTAAAGTTTTTAGCTAGGTCATATGAAGACTGACCTGCTTTAGGAATAGAGACTACTTTCAAAGGCCAATGTGACTTAAAAATGTAAAATAAGTACCGAATGATGATCTTTAGTTCCTACTGTAGCAGAATCAGAAAAATGCCATATGTCCCAGTACCTTTATATAATTCAAATGAGCTGATTTCCCATTTGATTCTATCGATTGAAACTACCTTGGTGACTAATTTCCAGTCGTTAGTCATAGCAACTAGCCTAGGAAATCTGTGAGGTATCTGCCTATTATTAAGGACCGTGGACCCACGGTAGTGAACTTCAACAAAATGTTCAAGGGTCTCTTCTTTGGTGCTAGTGAAGTAATTGCTGGGAAGCCTCAGGACGCTTAGCCTGCAGTCACTGTGGGTTTTAGAATTTTATAAAGTTTAACCGTCACTGTGAGGGGACCCTCTATGTTTTCACAGTGTTCCTTTCAGGTTTGCTTTTTGCTGTTGCATAGGCAGCTTTTATGTCTGTATATGCTGCTTTATACGTATAAGTCCTAATCTTCTTAAATCTTTGTGCCCATTGCACTATTAACGAGCCTGTCTCTTTTCGAAGTTTTTGTAATTCAGACTTCCACCATGGTGCCTACCGAGTTTCTTTGGGTTTTCTTTAGGAGACAACTGCTTTGGTACGCGGTTAAGAATACCATGATAATGTTGTCCGTGGAAGCACCATCAAAGGAGCTTCCAGGTTTCCCAATTATAAATTATAGACTTTAGTCGGTTAAGCACAGGAGTTTACTAATTCAAAGCAGATGCAGCGGTGATTCGACAGAGAGGTCTCTGCTGAGACATGTCAGTTGATCACCGCATGCTTCACAGCATAAAAGTTTAGGAAGATGTTCAGATATCCAGATGTCTTATCTAATTTCAATGACGAAAGCAGGGAACAAACCTTTATTGAGTATATAAAGAGCTGTCTCTTGCATTGATACCGGAACTGCCCCAACAGAAGTCGTGCGCGTTCACATCGCATGCAATGATAATAGGCAGATTATTAATTCAACGCCATTCCACAAGCCTGACAAACTTGTTTATTGGCGGGGGAAGTGCGGACTCATAAGGAAAGTAAGTAGCTGAACCCCCAACCTATTTCTAATAGCTAATAGGTTTCTGATGTTCTATGTTTTTTTCCTTAGATAGATGCAGGCCCCAGGGAGTCAAATCAGAGTGGACAAAAACCCATTCGGTTCGTCTGTTAAGTCGCATGATTAAGCTTTGACGAACCCATGGTTCCTGCGCTAAACATACATCTGTATGCCCCACAGACATCCGTTGACTTATAATTCGAGTTGCAGATAAATTGTGTTGCAAGTTATTCCGATCTCATTTTCGCCCATTTTCACTCTTAGTTATTTACGTATTCACAAAATAAAAAAGTTACTTTTTTATCACTGGTTGGGGCTTCTCCCGAGGCCTCGGCATTAATTCCACTAACTTTCCTGAGTCCCAAGAAGAAACCATAGTCACACCATAAAAAGCTTTAGTTATGTTATTAAGAGAAGGCCCATTTACCTCAAGAACCAACCTTGTGCCCCTTCCTTTTACGGGGATAGCCGTTTCGATTTTTCAGAACGTAGTAAAGATACCAATGGTTCTCTCCAACCTGCTCAAGAATATCTTCTTTTCGACAAGAACCCCGTGAACAAAAGCGACTAGCTAGTACAAGGAAGGAGTATGTGCGTCTCCTCTGAGTATCTTTAGGACAGACTTTTCGACAGAAGAAATCACTGCCACCGTGGTTATATGGTCATTGTTTAGCACGCTTTTCCGAGCGGGTGACCATGTTTATTCCCTGCTTGTTGAAGTTGTACTTTAGGAAGTGCAGAATGAGACTCGATGAAGCAAGTGAGTAAAGATTTTTGGCAAGGCTTGCCGTTTATAGATGTATAAGTGTAGATACCTATGGTTCTCTCCAGCCTGTGCACGGGAGATGAGTACGCTTTTCCGAGCGAGTGGCCATGATGATTCCTGCTCGTTGAGTTTGCAGAATGGAATCCTCTAAAGAAAGTGAGTGAAGAATATCGGAGAGGCTTGTCGTTTAACCTCGCAATAGCGATCCTCAGTTTGGTCTTTACCGCCTGGCTGTATTATTGCGTCAACTTTTTCTAAGTTTTTTCTTCTTCCGAACTACCCCTACTGCAGCTCGTAGGGTTGAAGAACGCCTTTCTAGCACCGCAGCGAAATGGATCGGTTGTAGAGGCGGCTCTCTGTAGGAAGACTTTCGCAGCCGGTCCAATCGCTGTCTTTTGTAATCTGGTTTTCTTGGTTCTTTCCTATTTTGGCCCCAAAGCAACTTTGATATTTCTTGAGGACATGAGAAGGGCCAAAAGAGAATTGTTTCCAAGGGGAATCACCTTCTTATGCCACAGGCGCAAAGCAGCGGAAAGAGTCCCCACTTGGAGGCTGCCACTACACGAAATCGAACTCCCATAGAAACCTTATTCGCAAAGACTGAAGAAGTCCCCTGCATGAAAGCTTTCCTCGAGAAAAAATTTTTCACAAGCGTCTAGATCTTTCGTATTTTTCTCACGAGTGTCTAGGAAATCTTTCGTCCATTACCATAGTCAGTCAGTATCATACAGCCCTCGGTACGATAGGTTACACTTTGGCTTAGGAAATGTTTGCCAACCGATCTGCTGAGTTCTATTGTTAACAATGCCATTATATAGGAGGGCCAACCTGAGGCCAACAGCACGCTTGAGATTATGCTTGACGTCAGCTCAGGATAGTTAACCCTTGCAGTGACATATCTGTCTTTTACGGCATTAGGGTTTATTCTTTCCCCTATATAGCCACAAACTTAAGCGGCCCAGAAATAAACACACGGAATGTCATTAATTTAGACTAGACAGGTTGCAAGTTATCTCGACAAACAAAAGCAGCAAAGGAGCTCAACGACAAAGAGAAGAAGAATATCGTCTGTACACCAGTCTGCGTGGCTAACTTTGTCAAAAGGATGCAGTATTAATGTGATGTTGTAATGAATTTGGTATTATGTTTGTTTTGACTTTCTATGTTTCGGGTTAAGCTTAATATTACAGTTTGGTGTAGAACAAACTTCAATGCGAGCCACCACAGCTGATCTAGTACCTACATGATAGACTAACTCTGTTTTGTTAGTTTTTATATTATTGATAATAACAATCAAAATTATGTCTCCTTATTTTCTAATTTTGTTTTTGAACTATAGACCTGAATTATGAAGTATTTCGTTAGTCATCAAACTTTTTGATACTTAATAAAACTTTACTTCGGATATTACAAGCCAATTTAACCTTTGCGCTAAAATAATTGAAACTACCATTCAGATTGGAATCTCATGTAGCTTATTTATTAGTAGTACGTGTTTCTACTTGTCAGCTAAGAGGCTGCAACACAAGTTCGGTATTCATGCAACAGGTATTAGGCCTGCATGTTAACTTTAAATACTACAGTCAAGCAACATAGCCTTGCCTCTTTTATTCTATGTTTCTTTACTAATTAATTATTCCATCAAAGAATAAATTTTGGGCGTTTATTCCTATTGCTTATTACAGTGTTTTACAGTTATTTAGTGAGTAATAAATTTGCAAGTGAAGCATGCTGTAATTTATACATACAATTTTCTACTTATTTTGCTTTGGCGTTCACAAAATATTTAACTTTTACCTCTCTTTTAAATAAAGTTTTAACGCTTCTATTTATTTACTTTTACTTTTGAAGTTGTTGAATCTTTAGAAGTAGAAATTAATTTTAAACCTTACGAGTATTTTCCATGTCAGTTTATAATTATTAATGTAAATATAGTAAACAACCTTTGACTTTTTCAGTAAAATGAAGATACTACATAAAATATTTATTTAATACGTTTCATTCAATTTATGCACTAACAAACTTAAATTGTCTTAAGATTCAAATCTTTTTTCTCCTCTCCTCTTTTTGCGTTTATTTAATTTTCTAGAATGTAGGTGTATTTTTATTGGAAATAACTACAGCTGAGTTAACTTATTTGGATTCCATCAAATTGAATTACAAGTGTGTAGCGTCCTTTTGTGTCCCTTGTCACTTAAGAACTCGCGAGATACTGATCAAACATTTAAGGTATGTTCCGTGGAGTGTTAACCGAATTCCATTTAAATAATTTAAGGGTAATAGTGAATAAAAATTGAGTCAGACTGGAATAAATCGAATAAGGTTTGTACAGTACATAAAGGAGTTTCTTGGTGAATTCAGTTTGAGTAATTAAGGAAACAAAAATGTTTTCGTTTCAATTTGTTCTGCTGCTATCTTTAGATACTTCTCTTCATTTTAATTTTATTCTTAACTCATCTCTTGTATAACATTTTGTGTGTCATTCTCTGAGAAAAACATAGGCCCTTGACGATTTTTTTCCAGTTTCAACGGCTAGTGTTGAAAACCTTTTTCTGTTACTGTTTACTGTTAACTCATCTTAAACCTATCACATCAGTGTTCTTGTTAGTTTTGTTTCAAGTCAAAAAAGAATCCTAGAAAACTGTATCAAAGCCAATCGAGAGATTCACCTAGTGTTCATGGTGGTGGTCGTCTGTGCAGTAGAAAAAGAACTATTAATGCTCCCTGTAACCACCGTATCACAAATGTTTAATTGCTTCAAGCCAGAAGACCCGCTTGATACTCATAGTTCAAAATCAATTGTGCGCTTCAATAAGCTGATCCGTGGTGTTGATTGTCGGAAAAGAGGAAGAAAATATTGAAAACTGTTAACGCTCCCAGTAATTATATTGTGCCGCAATTGTGTCTTTGTTTTAAGTCAGAAGCTAGCCAAATCCTTTTTTTTCTGTTAATTCAGAAAACCACTAGGATGCTTAGTAGACCATTGCAAACTGTTTCAATAGAAATCGAGCAAATCAGTGAATTTGGGCATGGTTTTGATCGTCCAAGAAGAAGAGGAAAATTGACTGTTAACTCTCTTTGTTACTATAGTATCGCAATCGTTTCTTTCTTTTAATTGAAAAGACTACTGAATGCTCTGTTAATTATTACAAACTGTTTCAAACGCAATCGTGCGAACTAGTGAACCTGGCCATGGTTTTCATAGCCCAGGGAGAAAAAGAAAACCGACTATTTACTCTCCCTCTTACTATCATATTGCAATCGTGTCTTTCTCATACTTAAGATCACCAGGATGCTCAATAGACCACTCAAAACTGTCTTAAGAGAATGCGTACTAATCAGTGAACTTGAGCATGGTTTTGATCGTCCAGGAAGAAAAAGAAACTGACTGTTAACTTTCGCTGTTAATACGGCATCGCAATTGTTTTTTTCTTTTAACTCAAAAGACCACTAGAGTCCTTGGTAGAGCATTACAAACTGTCTAAAGGAAATTCTACTAATCGGTAAACTTGGGCCTTGTTTTGATCATCCAGGGAGAAAAAGAAAACCGACTGTTGTTTGCAAACGGATCAGACAGAGTGATACGATTTCGCCGAAACTGTTCACGCTCGCCCTCGAAGACATGTTCAGAGAACTAAGTTGGAAAAAAAGCTTACAGATCGAAGGAAAATATTTAAATCATTTGAGATTTGCCGACGATATCATACCGATCGCCACCAACAGAGAAGAGATAAAACAAACGCTAGTGGAACTTAATAATAAACATAAACAATAAACATATGATAAACAAAGTGTGTGACTAACCAAGATCTAGAACAAAATACTGCAACTTTGTATGTTGAAGACATAGTCATACAAAAAACTGATTCATACGTATATAAATATCTGGGACAGAAGAGCACTCTCCCTAAAGATAACTTAAAATCAGAACTTCCAAGAAGAATAGTAATGGTTTGGTCAGCCTTTTGCAAACTAAAGAATATATATTTACATCAAACCTACCTAACACATTAAAGGCAAAGGTGTTTGATCAATGCATCTTCCCAGTGTTCACACATAGTACAAAAACATGGGCCCTCAACAAAGGAATTCTGAATAAACTCAAAGTCATACAACGACCCATGGAAAGAAGAATCCTAGGTATCAATCTAAAAGACAGGGTAACAAACGAAGAAATCCGAAGATCAAAAGCGATCGATGTCGCAGAACAACTTTGTAGATTGAGATGGAGCTCGAGGAATAGTAGAGTGGAGATCATGGACAAATAAAAAAAAGCCGCGTACGCCCCCAAACTAAATGGCACTTGAGAACTGTTTCAAATAAAATCAAGTAATTCAATGAGCTTGTAGGTGCTGTTGATCATTCAAGAACGAAAAGAAACGAATTTGTAGATTTTCTTGCAGCTATTATACAATAAACGTTATTTGTGTCAAGTCAAAAGATCATTTTCATGTTCAGACCTACCTAGAAAATTGTTTCAAAAACAATCAAGCAATTTGGTAAGTTTGTAGGATGTATTGTTCGTTTAAGAAGGGAAAGACGACGAACCAATGATCACTTCCATGCTCAGTATTTCCTCTAAGGCTATTTCAGGGACAATTAAGCAATTCAGTAAGCTTGTAGATGGTGTTTCTCATCAAGGAAGAGAAATCAAATGAACACTTAAAGCTTATAGCTGTCTTATCGCAACCATTTGCTTGTATCAAGTCAGAGCATTACTTTCATGCTCAGTATTATCTTGAGATTTGTTTAAAATGGGATGAAGTAGTTCAATGAGCTTGTAGGTGGCGTTGATCATCCAGGAAGGGAAAGAAGGCGGATTGTTGGTGCTTCCTGCAACTACCATACAGCAAATGTTTATGCTTCAAACCAGAAGATCATCTTTGTGCTCAGAATTATCTCGAAAACCGTTTAAAAAACAATGAAGCAATTTAATGAGCTTGTAGAGGATGTTGTTCGTCTGGAAACGGAAAGAAACGTTAAAGCTTCCTGCAACTGTCTTACTGCAATCGTTTCTTTGTCGTAAGTCAGAAGGATTACCTCGAAAACTGTTTTGAAAACAAGCAAGCAATACAGTAAGCTTCTAAATGGTATTGTTAGTCCAAGAACGGAAACAAAGTTGTTGAGGCTTCCTGCAACTATGTTACTGCAATCGCTTTTTTGTTTCAGGTCAGAAAATTACTTGCATGATTAGTATTACCTCGGAAACATTTTCAAAAACAATGATGAGCTTATACATGGTTGATCATTCACAAAGGGAGAGAGAAACAACCATTAGAGCTTCAGGAACCATCATATGGCAAGTAGTTTTGTGTATCAAATTAGAAAATAACTTGCATACTTAGAATTATCTTGAAAACTGTTTCAGAAGTAATCAAGCAATTTAGGAGCTTGTAGATGGCGTTGTTTGTCCAGGTAAGGAAAGGAACAATCATACAGTAACGGTGTCTTTGTTTCAAGTTGAAAGATTATTCTCTTCATCAGTATTACCTCAAAAACTGTTTCAAAAGGACCCAAGCGAATGACTGAGATTGTGGATCGTCTAAAAAAAAAAGAAAACACACTGTCAACGCTTTCTGTAACTATCGTACCATAATCTTTTTTTCTTCAAGCCAGCAAATCTTTAGAATGCACAGTATATTTTCAAAAACTGTTTCATAAGCAATACTGGTACTAAATAATGTTGTCTGTGGTAGTGAACGTTCATGCAGAGGAAGAAGCTGGTCTGTTAATGCTTCCTGGACGTATGGCACCGCAATGGTTTTTTCAACTCAGAAGATCACTAGAAAAATGTTTCACAAGCAACTTTGCGTTTCAGAGAGCTTGTCAACAGTATTAATTGTGCGGGAAATGAAAGAAAACAAACCGTTAGAGTTGCTTGCTTCTTTTTCAAGTCAGAAAATCACTTTGGTGTTAAGTATTACCTGTAGAACTGTTTCAAAATCAATCAAAAGGTTTAATGAGCTTGGAAATAATGTTGAACATAAAGGAAGGAAAGGACAATGAACTGTTAAAGTCTGTTGCAATAATTATATTGCCATTGTTTCTATGTTTTATATTAGAAGATCATTAGGATGCTTTAGAAAACTGTTTTAATAACAATTCAGCAATTCAACGACTAGGCCAGAGAATGGAAGAAAACAGGCTATTAACGTTTGTGCAATCGTTGTATCACAGAAAATCGTGTGAAGCATAATTTCAGTACTTTAAGGTGGCAGTATACTGCAAAAAATTACCAAATAAAACATCATTTTCACGGTAGCTAATTTGTATGAAGGAGTTCTCTATGCTGCAATTTACCGAGATACATATATTTTGAACGTTTTTATAAAAAAATATAGTTAAATTTTAATAATAAAAAAATGCAATATATTGTCAATTTTAGCGCTATTTATAATTTATTCGAAATTTTTCTTGAATTTTCATAATCTGCAGGATTTGGCGCAGAAGGTGATCTAAACAGTTTTAATCTATGAGTTTGAATAACTGCGTAAATGCGTTATTTATTTTGTTTTCGATAAATTATCTATAATTTTTCTTCACAGTAGCCCATGCGTATCCCCGATTGTGCTCAGATCTTGCCATTTCCGAATGCAACCATTTAGAAACACAAAGCAGTTAAAAAAGTTCACAAATATAACTTTATAATCGAATTATTGACAATATATTTGAAATCCATTTTCATAGCAAGCCTATAGACAAGGAAAGTAGGGAGACAAGGATAGACTTCCTGTCAACTCTGAAAACACCCGCCTTTGTTGAAAAATAGGCTTCTTTTCTATTTTAACTAGTAGGTCTCTATTTATTTCCCTGCTTGTAAAAATTCAAGAGTTTAAAGGGTTTAACTTACTATCCCACACCGCATCTGTTAGGGTTATCATGGTTGAATAAGCAGAACAGGTAGGTAACATTTATGTAAATCTGTTTTGAATTTGTAATTCTCGAAAAATATCAAGAAAAGCGACAAACCAGGATTTGTTGAACATTCTCCTGGCTTCGGATCTATTGATTTCTAGCATTAGACAGTTGCCAATTAACAAAAAAGTAAAATCATAAACAATGCTGTGATTTTTTTGTTAAAATCACTTTCTTTAGATAATGATGCCAATGGTTCTGAAGAAGAGCGTACCTATATATTATTTTCCTTATCTTTCCCTTTTTATTATTTCAATTTAAAAATTTATTTAAAAATATTATTAAAAAAATTTATTTTGTACTTAACTCTTATTTGAAACTACATTTTTAAAATACACACATATTAATAACACAAGCTTTGTTTTTTTATTGTAGTTTACATTCATATTATGTTTTCACCCGTTTGAGAAACCAAAATTTTTACTTCATTTTCGTGATCTACGACCTCGAAAACATGAACCCTCCAAATTTGGTTATTTTTCAAGTACTAGTACTGAAAAAATTACCAGACTTGTATAATTGCTGAGATTGAGTCTCACAACCTCATTAAGCTGCTTTAGCAGCAATACATTTATACTGAGTAAAACCAAATGATTGATTAATACTGTTTATTAGGTTTCAGATTTTTCTTTTTATACACAATTGACATGCCGACATAATAACAAATTACAAACTAGGTAACACAGAAAAATAACAATTCTGCAAAATATGCAAATATAACATTTTGACAAGTATATTACACATTTACTATAATAAGCATTCTGCATTTACTACAATAGTATTTTTATGAAGTAAGTTAATACACTTCTTTACATTGCGTGAACTAGAATTTGCAACTTGCGCGTTCTTTTTTTTATGAAATGTAATATTTGTAATGTAGGTGTTTTTAAATGACCTAAAATCTTCTTTATTCATTTGTTGTATTGAAATTGAATTATCTGGTTTAATTTTATAAAAATATTGGAATTATGAGAGCTTTCTTTTAGAAAGAAAGCCCTGTTTGATTTTGGAATGAATGATTTCAAAATTAAACAAGTACAGTATTTATTAGTTTTGTAGTTTTGTCAAGCTAGTTTCCGATTCTGAACCTGTAACATGACAATCTTTGCCAGGTAGTAACTAGAAAGGGACAAAGTATTTTAGTCACTGGCAGGAATATAAATGTTTACCTATAATGAGTCTGTGAGGCTCTCTATTTACGTGTGACTAGTGTATTCTAATGTATGTTTGAAAGTTAGCAGTATTTAGTTGGTTTCCAAATCCTTTTCTTTAAGATTCATTGTTTTTGTGAATTCTTGTTATTAATTCTCTACTATACGTAATATGCCTAGAACGTATAGGGTAGTTAAAAAACGCGGAAGAGCGTCCATTTCGCAAAAGCTTCGACATAAACGTGAACAAGCATTAAACATGTGTTCATCAGATGAATATTTGCCGGAAGACAGTCACGTCCAATATTATAACAGGTAAGAAATGATAAGACTTAATTAGATTTATTAATAAGTATCTTCATAAAAACTTCTAATAGCGCCAGAAAACTATTTTCTTTTTTGGTGTTTTTGCTTTTATTGACAGTAGTGAACTGGCTTCACAAGTAAAGTTTCCTGATTTAGAAATGTAGAAGAAAATAAAATCACTACTTTTTAAATAATTGTACAGTGTCTTTTAAAACATGCAAGGAAATTATAATTACGGTTAAATTTTAATTATCTCTTCTAGTTTGCCCGAAGAAGATTGCCAGATTTTGAATTAGAACGTGAAACTTGTGGTACTCCACCAGTTCTCGACGGCAATCGTATTGTCGACATTTCTTACTTCATTGAAGAAGTGAAGAAAATCGGAATCCATGACAGCACATGTACAATGGGCAAAATGAAATTTATAAAGGAGCATCGTCGAGGGGTTACTTCGAAGTTACTTTTTGGTTGTGATACTTGTTGTAAAACCTCGCATGTGCAAACTCAACCAGAAAATACCGTGGAAACTTCAAATGAAGCCCTTGTATGGGGAAGTTTAAGCATAGGAATAGGCTTTTCATAACTTCAAGAACTGTTGTCAGTTTTAAATACTCCAACTATGGCCAAGAAAACTTATAATAGATATGAGATTAACGCATGGAAGAAATGGAAAAATGAATTATGTCAGCCAATGAAAAAGGCAGCCGAAGAAGAAAGAAAACTTGCCATCGCAGAAGGGAATATTGAAAACGGTGTGCCTTACATTACCGTAGTTGTAGATGGAGGTTGGGCGAAGCGCTCCTATGGCCATGGCTACTCATCAATGTCTGGTGTTGCTTGTATCATTGGGGAGAAAACAAAAAAACTACTTTTTATTGGCGTCAAAAATAAATACTGTTACGTTTGTGCAGTAAACTGTAGCCAAGAAAAACATTGCTGTTGTTTAAATCTTAAAGATCCTCCAACAGCCATGGAACGGGAAATAATAGTAGAGGGATTCAATAGGAGTGAACAGGATTATGGTATCCGGTATAAATATGTGATTGGCGACGGATATTCCAGTGTGTATGCTCAAATAATAAAAAAAGTGTCTTATGGCCGTTTTGTTTAAAAATTAAAGTGTGCAAATCATGTCACAAGAGCATTCACTTCTAATCTACATAAAATAACTACAAAAACAAATTATACTGTTGAAACACGAAGAATTCTCAGATCTCGAATTTCTCGATTTACAGTCAATGTTAGAACTGCAATTGCGCGGTGTAATAATGTACAAATATTAATGCAGGATTTAAGAAATTTTCCCTATCATATATTTGGTTCACACGATTCATGCAGGGACGTTGTCTGTACAAGAAAACTAAACAACGAAGAGAATTTGGTAGGTCTATTGCAAGAAGACCATTTGTTTAAAGAGATTCAAAAATGTGTAGACAACGTTGTAAGAAAAGCGGATCGGCTTTAAAAAAATGTGACAACCAATTACGCTGAGCGGTATATGTCACTGATTACAAAGTTTTCAGGGAGGAAAAGAGTAAATTACACTACTGGTGGGTCTTATCAAAGAAGATACGTTGAAGCTGCTTTAGCTTATAATTTAGAGCCATCATGGCATTTGGTACTGATGAATAAACCCTACTTAAATAAATTTTGCAAAAGACGTGAACAATTACGCTTACAAAAGATAGAATCGCGAAAAAAGTTAAAGGCAAGAAGGCATCAGCCACAGAATACTGACAGTGACTTGCACTACGGACCTAATGCTCAAGATGCACTTCCAGATTTACCAGAAGAAGAATTCAAATCAAACATGGCCAAAAAAACTTGCAGAGCTAACAAAAGAGGCTGGAAATAGTGTTGAAATAGAACGACAAACAATTGGACAGCATGTAAATCCACTATGGTTAAATATAAGACGAGACAGACTGACTGCTTCAAACTTTGGTACAATTTGTCGGCGTCGACCGTCAACTTCTTGTCACACAATTGTGCAGAAATTATTATATTCTATCTCTGGAAAAGACGAAATGAATCTCCCAGCATCCATCAGATACAGAAGATTAAATGAGTCTACAGCAATACAAGAATTTGTTAAAATTACAGGTTTAGAAGTAAATTCTTGTGGTTTTTTTTATATATAAAGACGCACCCTTTCTTGGGGCATATCCAGATGGGCTAGTTGGACAGAATAGTTTGGTAGAAGTAAAGTGTTTGTATTCAATTAGAGATTCAGACATAAAACAGAGTGCAAAGACAAATAAAAAGTTGTGTGTAGAATATAGTAGTGAAGACAATAATATTTATTTAAAAGAAAATCACCAATACTTTTATCAAGTACAAGGACAATTAAATGTAACAAACAGAGAGTTGTGTTATTTAGTGCTATTTACAGACCAAGACTGTGAAGTGTTAGAAATAAGAAGGGATGTAGAATTCTGGACAAATGAAATGTTACGGAAATTATGTGAATTGTGGACTAATTGCGTACTTCCAGAATTAGCTGATCCACGAATTCCACTGGGACTACGTGCTAGGGATTCTGACGCAATAATTCGAGCACAGAAAGAATTACAAAAGAAAAAAGAAATTAAAAGCTCAAAAGAATAGAAAGAAAGAAAATATTAAAAGGTTAAGTTAAGGTTAATAGTAGTGTAATGTTCTTTTTATAAAACGTTTATTTATTTTTAATATTTATTTAAAAACTAAGTCTATTACAATTTATTTCTAATACTTATTTTCACTAAATTTATTTATTTCTATATGTACAAAATAATTTATTTATGTCTCATTTATATCACACATTTATTTCGTTCGTTGTTACCAGTCTATTCACTGCATCACAACTCCGTAACTGGAGTCTCTCTTCCCGCTGGAGTATATATATATCGGCTCCTTGTTTATCTTGATGAGCCTAGAAGGTTCGCGTTTTTTCTCGCACATTCGACGATCAGATCGACCAGGCCGTTCCAGGCTTCTCTGGTACATTCGATTAATCGCGCGTTACAGTAGTTTACGTAACTAGTCAGGAAAGTGATACATCACTGGACAAGCAGTCCAGTAAAGACACTTTACTGACATGCTACGTACAATATTTTTTTTAACACCGTTTTCTTTAATGCCGTAATCACATACAGGTGGCGTCTGGTATAGATATTGTACCTATAAGTATACCAAATTGTGCTTTTATTATCTTCCTAGTTGATTTTACGGCAAATATGTAAAAGTGTCCACGATGAAACTAAATTGATTTACAATTGAGATTTTCTAATAGTTTATTTATATATTCTTAATAAATTACATTTTATTATTAATTTTTAAATGTAAGGTCCTGTACGTTAAATACTATCATAATTGGCCAACTCTAAGAATGTAATAATGTGGTCATGTGAATACAGCATCTGATTCCTACTAATCTATGGGTCCTGCAATCGATCCCCGCTGTCGGACACCTTGTGATGTTTTTAGTTTTTTCTTTAATTTTTATATTAAGTTTTTTTATTATTATTTATTATTCTAGTTAATTATTACAAACAGGAGATGTCAAACAAAAATTTAAACAAATAGAAAAGAATTAGTAGTCGGCAGCAGGAGTCGAACCCGGATCTCTTGATTAGAAGTCAATTGTAACCAAACAACTAAATTCTTCATTTGTTGAAACTGCCAAATTTCAGTATTAGTATGGCACCAGTTTAAAATTTGTATTAAAAATTAATAGTAAAATGCATTTCATAAATAATGTGTAAATAAAGGTGTACAGTATTTATTTGTAAACGTTTTTTTTGCATTTACGTATATTTGACGTAAAAAACTTGAAGCATTATAAAAGCAGAAATCATAATTGAAAATCGTTTGAATTTTTCTGCAAAAATCATGTTGCCTGTATAGATATCTATGTATCCAATTGTAAATATAAAAAATACACGTTGTGACCTGTTTGCGTTGGTTTTGCGTAATTGTGTAATTATTCGCAATTTTGGTTTTGTATTTCTTAAAAATGAGTGAAAGTGATAGAGAAGAGTTTTCATGTATGCACCTCCAGAAGAAGAATAAATTAAATTTTTCTTGAAGTTTGTACTTATTTTTTTCGAGTCAGGAAAGTAGTCAAGTAAAATTTAGTTTCCATAGAAAAATGAATAAAAAAAGCCTACTTTCAAATACGGTGTTACAAAAAACTAGTTTACATTGTTACCACTGTTACTCATCCTATAGGAAAAGTCATAGTCAACGTAGGTTTTAATTCCACATGCACTTATTGTTAGATTGAGTTTTTTTAAATCTCTTGATAGTTTTCCTATTCGACTTGTAACAAGTTTTTCTCATTATCTTTTTGTATTATCAGAAACATGTAACTAAGTAGAGCTACGCTTGTGTATTTCTCCAATAAATAAATTAATTAATTAACTAACTGCATTGTATACTTACCTTTACGTAACTTATTAGAAAATAATGAATAGTTAAAAATTACATTAAGTATGTTATATTGTTAAAGATATAAAAATTCATTATCTTAATCATATTTGTTATCAATGCTTTCCCTGCCATTGATCCTATCTATTATTCTTACAGTAATCCCAAAAAGGTGAAGCAGGTATACTTTACCTGCGCTGAAAGCCATAAATCAAATAATATGCAGAAATAGCGTGTAGGGTTGGTTGCCTATAGAATTAAAAAAATACGTCTGGTAGTGAAGTTTGTAATCGGAGAGTATACTGGTACCTTAATGAGAGAAGTCATCTAAAAGATCGAAATCGCCAAGAGATCAGTTTGTCAAACAAACTTTAAAGAAGTTGCAGTACACTCGTAGGTCGCGCTGTAGATTTTTTTCAGTTGACAAGTTTTCGTAGAAAAGTCACATAATCGCCATTCTGTTATGGTCTGGGCCGAATCCAGCTTCCTTTTTTAGAAGAAGAATTTGAAAGCAACTAAGGAACATAACAGGAGTAAGTTTTGAGGATTTACTGTCTTTGCTTATTTTCAACAACGGCCATAAACTTTTACTTGATTCCATTTTGTTGTATGCAATTTGCACTTATTTAAAATTTCTCTTTTGCTTAAGTGAGTGTGATATTGCAATTTGAGTTTTATGAACAGCACTTCTACAAACTATGACGTAATTGAATCTTCAGTAAACAATCTTTTTAATTTCCTATATCCTACTTGCTCTTTTGTTAGTTCTTGACTCTATCACCACATTAGGTACGTTTCTTCTTCTTTGAAGTGATTCTATCACAATTTCAATTTGAAATAGTGAACGCAGCTTGACATAAACTGGAAGTGGTCTGCTTTCTGGTTCCCTGACAGCTTCACAGCAGCAACGGGTTTTTACTCATAAATTTGATTAACGCAATACCTTTTCCATTTAAATAATTTTAGTTTTCAATTTATCTCTTATCAACAGTGTCTAGTTGTTTAATTGTTAGAATATTTTACTTGCATCTATTCATTAACAAAAAAACTTCTCTATAGTTATTGCTTAAACAGTTCCGTTTTGTTTCGTCGTAACTTCTAGATCTAATTAAACAAAGTTTTGGGTGGTAACTAGAGGTCATTATCTATAACATATTAATGGAAACTAAACCCTGCAAGGTCATCAAGTATCGGTAGTAAAATTCGATCCTGTAGGAACCTTAGTGGTGTTAGTCCAAGCTTCGAAAACTGAGCTAACAAGCTGCTAAGTGCTCAAGTAATTTGTTTAGAAACTATTAATCTGGTATTTAGTTGCAAATTTTGGTTTTAATAAATTATTATCGTTATACTAGGGGAAATAGTTTTATACCACGTAAACAGCAGAAGAGCACCTTTTTATGAAATCATTTTAAAATAGAATCTTAAACTTCAGCGAGTTCCATTTAAAGTACATAAATATATTTAGTCAGCGATACCTTTCATCTTTAATTATGAATGTATTACATACAATTTATATGTAAATTCTCGTAATTTCTTCCTGCTAAAGCTGCCATCCGTTATTTGCACTTTGCATACTGTTTTTGATTACTACACGAAAACCTTGCAATATGTAAACGGAATTTTTATTTTAAGCAAACTGGACATCCGATATTATCCTTGTCCACTGGGCATACAATAATTACTTGGGGGACAAAAAGCAGTACAACGTTGAAAATAAACGAACCTTTAAAGCTCGTTTTCCACAAAGCATTTTATTTCTGGCTTGAAAATTTTTCTAATTTGCTGTGTTACCCTGGTATACGCGGATTAAGTTAATGTGGATAAATACTCGAAATAGCGTTTCCCTTGAAAAATGTGAACCTCAACACTTAAGGTCTTAAAATAGCTCGCTTCAATTTAGTCTTTCACGTGCTATACGTTCCTGCCGGTTAGGATTATCTTTGAAGTAAAGGAAAATTCTCCATGGTGTATTACCTATATACTTATAAATATTTTTTTTTCATAAACATAAAAATCGACGGCCGTGCTTCTCTTCGGAAAGAGAAATGCGGATATAAGTGCACGATTACTTACTGCAAAATATAATCTGGAAACGCGTGAGAAACGTGACAGCTGTCAAAACCGGAGTCAGCATTCACGGACACCAATCTTTGAAGCAAAAAATAAATTTGTTACATTTATGTTTTCGGTTTCAGTTTTCGTTTCGACTAGTCTGCGTCTACTCTTCGTAGATAGAAAGGTTGTCCTTTGACGTCTCTGAATTCGTGTTTAAGAGGGTACTATTCACTAAGAATTACAAAAATTGTTTGGATTTTCTGAAAAAAATCTCTTTTACGTTATTTCCTTTTATTTTTATATAACTGATCGGAACTAATATTATCCGTACTTAGTTGTTTAAGAAATTGAAATTGTTCGTGATTAAGGTAGAATCGGGTAATTATTTATTATTAATGCAATTCCATTTAGTTTATTCCTATCAATAATTCATTTTAGTAGTCAGAACGAAACAACTAAAAGAGTTCTTGCTGTATGAATATTTCATATCGGTCAACTTGTTTCTATTAAGTTAAAGAAATCTCAAGGTTAATTAGTTTACGCGTACAGTCTATTAGAAAAGTAAATGAATAAGTAGAAAGGTTGTCCACTACTAGTAGAATTGGTCTAATTGCAGCCTCAGTAACAGAAAAAATGCTAAAATTATGTATCTCTCTACTAAAGATTCCCGATCCGTGATAATTTCTCTGAATCAGAATCAATTATGTAATTCGACAATACATACAGAGAGTTTCTGTATGACATTCTCTTATTTTTTTGGAAAATGTTTACAAATTTCATGCAAGGTAAACTGCTATTCAGTACAAAATCTTATTTTGTCGAAGTTTTTAATTAACTTCGCTGATTCGCTGGAAAATTAGTGAGTAAAGAACACTGTTTTATAGATTTACAGCTAATTTTTGGCATGAACCCTTACTAGGTAATTTAATCGCTGATAACGTATTATAACATCTATAAAACAAGGCCATATATTTACATTCTTTCACAACTATTGTTCTAACTAACAATAAGTAGCTAAGTTGACGTCTATACAAATAAGCAAACTTGAAAACATCTTCTCTTACTAAGTCTCATTCCAGGAACTTTAAATGTAATTGTGCAAGCGCTTCATAGTCGTTGAGGTGGGCACCAGTCATATCCTCCTGTCCGTCACACAGCACGCATGAAGCAGTGTCGATGATGCCTATATGATGGAGGTGTGCCTGCCTCTGGGAAGGTCATAATCATGCCTGGCTTTCACCTCACCCCTTAGTGGTCTTCTTTTTGCTGTGCTGAACTCAAATTGTATCTGGGATTGTTGCTTCTCAGAGCCCTCTTTTGCCAGCTTCCACAGTAACTGGAGATCCACTGTACACTGATAGTTCACTCAGATCCTATCAACTTTGACATCAGTTGCTGACTGCGGCGGGCATCCAGCGTTAAACAGTTATCTTCCAGAGACGTGAGAGCCAGAATATCTGCCTGGGAATCAATGAGAAAAACTGCTTTATTTTCACGTTCGACTGTAAGGCGTTCAAAGGCTAGGAGGACAGCTTTTATCTCTCCATCAAAATTGGAGGTCAATACCCCGACTGCCTGCGAGATCTGGAAGTTTTCTGCGTGGACTTCTACGCCCCTATTACCACAAGCATCAAGCGCTGAGTCATCGTTGTACCCGTGGATTTACTCTGTGACTGGATATCTTTTATGAATAGTTCCCAGTGCAATGACTCTTTGCATTTGGTGCCATTTCACTTTTATTTATAGGCTCGATCAAGTCCAACCTCGTCTTAGGGATGTGACGCACCAAAACATCCCTAACTGCATATCCTGGAAAGGGTACTCTCTCTCTCTCTCTCTCTTTTATATCCAGAATATATGCCTCTACAAGCTCGAACGCCTTTAGATAGAAGGATGTACGCATTTTCAGTCGCCGAATGGGAAGAATGTAGTTTCTATAGTATGTCCGATTTACCTTTTCATTTAGACGTATTACTGCCAGATTTCTTCTTACCAATAGGGGATCTACACTGGTTTGAAATTCAATTTTGTTAATAGGGGTAAAGCTGGCACCTCCAGGGCTTAATTCTAAGTTTTATTTAGCTTCTCCAGAGTTGTCTTGGTCACTGTGGCAATCAATTTGTACCTATATTCGATCACAGGTCTTACATACACGGTGTATGTCTGCGTCAAGACGTTTTTCGTAGCTCCCCATTTCGTTGCTGCTAGTCTACTCAGTAATCTCATTCGCTTACTTCCCTTCGGTGCTAGCTGATCGACGTGCTTTGACCACTCCAGCTTATTGTCAAGCTGAACCCTTAAATAAGTAGCGGCTTTCGTTTCACTTAGGGAATTAGACCCGTAGAGTAAAAATAGTTCTTTTCTGTTGCTTTGTAGAAAGTGTAAACAGTTGGAATTCCGATTTTTCTAGACTGACGACAAGTTCATTTTCATTAGCCCAAAAAGAAAGTTAGGCTAAGGTCTTGTTTATATTCTCCTTTAACACCTTTATCTTACTGCTGGTTGCCCAAAGGACTACGTTAGTTATATGAAGTAGAGCTTGGGTACGAGGGATACTCAGGACTGCAGTAGGACAGATCCTTGAGGCCGTTCTTACCTAGTGTGCTTGTACTGCGAAAAGGCTTCGCCATACTTTACGCGTATATACTTCTGTGAGAGAAAGGAGGAGATAGCTCTGTATATATTTCCTTTAAGGCCGAGGGGTTGTAGTTTACTAAGTAATTTCTTCCTCCATACCTGGTCGAAGGCAGTCCTAAAATCCATGAATACAACCAGAAAGCTCTGCTTGCGGTGAAAACGGTCCATAATCTTCTGAATTATCTTGGCTACTTTGTCTATTGTCCTTCTAAAGCCTGCCTGCCTGTTTGATATTAGCTTGTTCCTCTCAATTACTACTTGTAGCCTGTGCAGCAACATTCTCTCATATACTTTAGAGAATCCGTTCGTTAGTGACATGGGCCGAAAACTTGCGGGCGTATTTGGTTCCTTGCCTTTTTTGGAGATAGGGATAACTTTCGCCTTACGCCATTCGCACGAATAGATAGATAGATTTTTTAAAGTATTAGAATATCATAGAATGTTTAGAATATAGTAAAGAGTGGCATTCTGCTTCACATATTATCCAAGTCGGGTCATTATGAAGGGTACTATATATACAGAAAGTTTCGAAATCATTTTCTACAAGAAGAAAAAAAACATATAACTGCTCTTCTGGAACAAACAACAGAGCTTTAATATTATCTAATGCACCAAGATCGTTATAGAGATGATGTGCCGTTGTTACTTTTGAGGCATTGCGGTTTCGGAATATCTCGGGCGTCACTTAGGGAATTTATCCGTCTTTCTCGTTCTTGGCCCGGTTAGATGAGGGGCTCACAGGTATCTGTTGTAGAGACACAGTTGTCCAGAAGTCGATTGGCTGTAACAAACTGAACATCAAAATAAGACACGAAGGAGGATTCGGGTAAGGAAAAGTTGAAACTGTGGCACCTCCGAGTCTTTGGGCTTACTTCACTATACATTCCAAGAATACTTTTCGTACACTGGATTTGTCTGCAGAAAAAGAAACTTCTCCTAACTGACGTTTTGTACGGCGGGTACCCCCAGTTCACTCATACTAAACAGTTTGGACAGTGGGGACGTTAGAAGTGGGGAAAACTGATACGCGTGGTGGAATTGACATGGGGCTTGCATTCTGGGTGATTATTAAAATTAATCTACAAATATTTTTGCAGTTTTGTTAGAATAATTATTTTCGAGGTGTAACTATGTTCCAACTTGACAGTCTTTATCTAAAGTTGTAGACGCGACGGTGATGATGTACTTTATTTGTTATTGTTTTATTACTTAATGATTTCGGCACGCGTTACATCTCTGACTTTATTAAATTTTGTTCCTTCTTCCTAGTCTGAGAAAAATAATCCCAACTCGTTGTGGACAAAGTAAGTCATTTTAAAACCGACTTCTATTTTATTGTTAATGACAACATTGACATTTCCTGCTACAGTTGTTTACAAATTTCATTTTTGAAACAAAGATCAAGGCACTGTATACAGGATCACCATTGCAATAGATGCCCTTAAAGAAGGTCTAGTACTTCTGGAAAAACCTTGTTTTACCTATTCTAGAGAGCTCCTCATAATTATAAGGGTTCGAAATCATTTTTATTCAATCCGAAATAATGTTTTCTTATCTATAGGCCTTGATTCCAATCACTAAAATCCAGACAATTATTCGAAACTGTACCTTGTATATCAAGTAATAATAAGATATTATACCAAGACTAATCAAATCTAAGAAGTTTCATAATCTAGAAAACATCAAACGCTAATGAAACCCAATTTTGGCATACAAAATTCAAGTTTAAGTGTACAATATGACTTTATATTTTAATTTTTTTAATTTTGAAAAGTTGGCTGATTTGAGGCAGTCAGATTAGATCATAACAGAAAATTTAGAAAAGTGAAAACGTAATTTGAACAAAGTGGAAATCTTTTGCGTTATTGTCTTGCTTCTAATAGGATGATCTGTTAGATGTGTGTTTGCAACTGCATTAAAACCTTCTCAACGACTTTTCCTCTACACCGATGTGGATGTGTGAGGCGGGGCATTTAAAAGAAAGCTCAAGAAGAATAGTCAAAGGTTAAGGCGTCCTGTCAAGGGGTCTCGGTTAATTAGGCAGTATAATAAAGCAAGACTGACAACTTTCCCACTGTAGGGGAATCATGACCTAACGTAAGTGAGTCTGGGAAAATGTTATACTGCTGATGCGACCACGGTACAGAAAGTGAAATTGGTTTGAAGAAGAATCGGTCATGGTTTGGGACAAAATATCTATTGATAGCCACACCGACTCTGCCGCTGTTCTTGGGCATTTAGATGCGAAAACGTATATTGATTACATTCTGAAAGGTAGGTGGTGACCAGAGTTTATACTTAAGCATACTAAGGACCTCTTACATACCGCAAGCATAACCAGGAACTTCTAGGAAGAAAAACAAATTTAACTAATGAAATGACCGACAATGGGCACCGATCTATTAAATCCGATCAAATACCTATAGGGAAATATGCTGGACAGAACGGACAAGAAAGGATTTCAATGCATCGAAAGCCTTACAAGCTTGCTGAGATACTCGTCCTAGAATGGAAAAGCATCCGCCATCTTAAAAGGTCTATGATTGTGACAGACAAGACACCGTGTTGTCCAGAGTTCAATTGTTGCGATACACAAGTTTTGTTTATGTATTTAGTTACATCCATATATCAAGGAAGAGGTCAAAATTAGGAGTGAAGAAGTAAAGCAGTGCTTAGGAAAAACAGAGAAACGGGAAGAAACAGTAACTGAGAAAAAATTATACAGTTCTGCCTAAAGAATTAATTAACAATTAGAAATACACACTTCAAGAATAAAGAAATACACAAAAGTCAGAAATGTAGCGGGCAAAAATGGAAAATCTATTATTGATTAATTCCTGATTAACAAAGAAAGCTGGAATAAAAGTGAAAGATATTATAAAACAAGAAGACCAGATATACAAGGCTTGCTGGAAAAATTTCTGCAAGTGGTTAAGAAAACCACAGATACAATTTATTGTTTTTCAAAATATTTGTCCTTAACATCAATACACTTTTTTATCCAATCTGAAGACGGTACCACAAAAACCAGTTGCTTAAATGCCTCATCAGCTGCTTCAGGCGAAGAATAACGCTCACCACGCATTCTGTTTTTGATTGTGGGAAGCACAAAGAAGTCATTTGATGCTAGATCAGGCGAATACGGAGAATGCGACATCCATTCCACTTTTTCATAGTTTGTGAAGCTGTGTGTGCACCTGCATTGTCTTGGTGAAGAAGGATGCAACGATTTGGATTGCTTTTTCTGATTTCACTATTGACTCCCGACAAACAAATTGTTGTTTGCCAATCAGCCTTCACAGGTTTTTGATTCTGTAAAGCTATGGTTGCCACATGTTCAGAAATATGGAAGAAACAAGCGATCATTTGCTTTGCAACACTGCGTGAACGAACAACTTTTGTAGGTTTAGATCACCTCGAAACATCCAAACAGTGGATTGTGTTTAGTTTCCGGTTCGTATGAGTAGATTCAACTTTCGTCATCAATAACAATGTCGTACACTAAATTTGAATGACCTTGGTTGAATGTCTTCAGCATTTCTTTGCTGCAATTCACAAGATTCTTCTTTTGAGCTTCGCTGTATGTATTGCTTTCACCACAATGCCCAAGATGATCCCTATTTCACAGTATGTCGCATGCCGATCGTGCTTAATTAGTGCAAACACAGCATCAACGTTAGTGACAACAACAGACTCAGACGGACGACCTTCACGAAATTTATCACTGAGAAAAGAACGTCCACGTTGAAACTCGGCAAATCAATTATAGACAGTTCTATTCGATGCAAAGTCTTCACCAAAAGCCGCATTAAGCCATTCAATGCATTGCTTGGATGTTAAAATGCTTGGAAAATAGTAAAACATGATTGCTTGAAATTTTGTTTACAAAATTACTTTTTTTAAAGCGCTATGTATGTTAAACCGAACTGGCTAGCTTGAGTACGAACTGTCAACTGAACTGTAAGTTAAAAGTGACAAATGTTTCGAATTTGCAAATAGCACAACGCTGACACCACCGGAAGTACTTTATTGCAGGGATTTTTCTAGCAAGCTTCATATAAAGTGACTACTTTCATCTGAGAATTACGCTAGAACAAGGAGAAACTACAGAATAGGAAAATTAGAGGAAAGCAATAAACAAGAAAATAAAATGTTAAAAGCTTAGAAGGGACATAAAAGAAAGATTTTAAAGGATTATTGACGAAACACTGCGCAATAACGACAGAACAAAGAGATATCGAGAACAAATAGAGAAACCCTAAAACTAACTAGAATATTGATAGCAGCAGAAATGGGCCGCAGTGCAGCAGAAATAGTGAATAGAAGCTTAAACAAAATTAATTAATGGACAGAAAAATTAAAAACAGCAGAAAGCGCTAATGGAAATGTGGGATTTAGTCAACATATGACTAATGTGCCACTTGGTCAGCTCGCAGGATCGAAGACCGGTGGATTCAACAACAAAGCTAGGCGAGGCCTTACTTTCAAAAGCCAAAGTACGGAAAAAAAAGTTAAAATTAATCAAAATTCGATAATATTTTTGTTTTTCTTAATGAAAGTGAACTGAAAA
The DNA here is from genome assembly GCA_011009095.1 of Ignelater luminosus. NCBI lineage: Eukaryota > Metazoa > Arthropoda > Insecta > Coleoptera > Elateridae > Ignelater > Ignelater luminosus. Next base: position 96,225 of record VTPC01006133.1, on the reverse strand, counting down.
GTACACACGGTACACTAAAACTTCTTTTAGTAATAGATAAGTTCTGGCTACAGTTCACAGCTGTCTGGTGTATTTGTAATTGCTTCAAACAAAACATCCAAACGCAAAGATGTAGCTTAACATATTTACAAAATAATAAAATAATTCGTTACATGAAGTAATCTCTGTAACTTCTACTTGGAATCGTGTTATAAACAAAATAAACAAAAATGTACAAATATCAAATTCAGTTCGTAAAGTAAACTGAAGGATTTATCTGCTGTAATACATGCAACCGAACTTGTTTGCGTTCGGTCAATGTACAATAATTCTTTGCAAATAAACAGTAAAATAAATTTGCGATAGCAAACTTTGTGCTACGATTTTGGCATTTCAAGTTATGAATTGTCTCTTTCTTTGATTTTAAATGTTTATTTTGGATGATAAACAAAGATAGAATTGACAATAAAAGTGTTCAGTGGCGAGACGGCTCTGTAAAATATTTTGTCGCCTTCACAGTTGACTGATCATATCAATAGCTTTAGTGACCTAGGTTTAGCAGTACATTTAAAAATGACGAGATTTCTTTAAGAAATCAATAGAATATTCGGACCGACTGTAAAATATTGTGATTTTTACCAAGAGCTTACATACAATATAACGGCATTACAAAAACAGCAAATTCTGCTAATAAAAGAAAACGATTTGATGTACTATACTTTTCTTTTATAATAGTTCGTTGTTATCGTTTCATTTTAATTTCAACAAAGTTTCGATTTTGCTTCTGATGCATTTAGGACATCTAATCGCTGTCCTTCCATCTATCTAACGACTAAAACATGAAATTGTACGATCACGCCATTAATAAAATAATCCAATGAATAATTTTAGTTAGATATAAAAAAATAATCAAAGCAAACGTTTTAAACTTAAAAACTGATATTAATATTTACTAATTGCCTTGAAATAATAAACAAGACAAGTAAATTAGAAAATTTTACATTAAACCATTTTCAGAAATTGAGTTCTCTAGCAAACACAATAATAATAAAATTTATCCGGACATAAAGGCTTGTGATTATAGATTTAAGAAAATGGATTGCGTTCATCAAGATTTGGCAAAAAGTAGCGCGTTAGCGCTTCAAATGTTAGCTACACATCACTGTCCGTTATAAATGATGCACTTATCCCGAATTCCTGAATGCATTGTTTACTTGGCTCCAAGAGAACTATATCGCAAATTGGCTGCTGCTAACATCCGGATTTTGTTTTTTGCTAAAATGAAATATACTAAAGAACGTCATCTATCAAAAACTGTTTACGAGAACATTAACTTAAATATTTTAAGGTTCTGAACGTGCCTTTTTTTTATTTATGTAGAAGGTAGTATTAATGTATTCCTAATGATCACGTTTAACACACGTGAATTCTCATTAAAGGTTATTACATTCATAAGAATTTATGTACATGCTAACGACTAAAGATACGCATATATTTTCCTTACCAAAATAAACAACCTAAAAGTGAAACTGCTTTGTACAATATTTGCACAGGAATGCTTGCGGCCGTGGAAGTATACAACACCATTAGGATTATTTTGTTCGTTTCACGAGGGAAACCATCACGAATTCTACTACTACCTACCTTTCCTTTTAATATTATAATGAATACAACGAAACTGGATTCCAGGAAATTTCGTGTTCCAGCGAAAAGGAATTTAATTCCTTTTTCTAGCCTTCAAATTTGTTATGTCCGCATCAGTCCATTGCGAAACAAAAGCATTAACTCCATGATATACGTAAGGATGCGTAAAAAGTCAGTGTTTTCAGCAAGTCGTAGTAGCGCTGAAATGCCAGACGCGTCTCTAATACTGATACATGGCTCCCTGGAGCCTGTTAATTGCGCTCTGTGTAAACACCACTCGACTCGAGCTTGACAATTTTCAACATCAGTATGGGCCTTCGCTAACAAGGTCTCGTCAGAATTTGTAGGGGAGAAGTTTGTCTGTATGTTTCGTATTGTTTTTTTTTACATTTTCATAAAGTTGATAACAAAAAAAGAAACATTTCATTTCAGAATGAATATACTGCCTTAAGCTAATTACTTGCACGAAGTGGAGGATTCTTGTAAAAGTTCATCAAAACCCAGTATGTTTGCGAAAAAAAGTTTCAAATATTATTTAAGTTTTTCTATAAAATTCAATAATTGGGTCATAAAACAGTTTTGAAAGGCTTTTAACTTCGTAAATATAAGAAGGGATTACACTTTTCTCTAACTTTCTACTTAACGTTCCCCTAAATGTCAAAATTTATAAAGTAGCAGTTACTTGTTTGTAGAAACTAGGTTTGTTTAACATTTTATTTAATCCTTTTATTTACAATGTGTAAAAAGGTCTTTGAAGTTACTTTAAAAGCTAATTAAATTAATTATTAATTGCAGTAGTTTCAGGAAGGCTTTTAAAGAGAATTAAATTAGCGTTTAAGAAATAAAACGAAAATATACGCTACTGGCATATATCCGTTCTTTATTCGAATGGTACATTACAGAATCTTCACCTAAGGGTATGCAATCATAAAAATTAAATTTTAGTAGTACCTGCATAACTTGAAGTTAAACGACAAGCATTTCAGATAAAAAGAAACCGTGAAATATAGCAGTTTTTCTCTTTAAAAATATTTCTCTTTCTAAACTTATAAGTTCAACTCAAATTATTTAGATACAAATTGATAAAATTTAAAGTCTTGCTAAGGATTCAGTTTCTTAATTTTTTACCAATTTGTCAAAATTTCAAAATTTAACTTCCTAACCCTTCAAGCCCTAGCGTAACCATTTGGTAACAGTGACATAGTAATTTTCTATAATATTACTTGCATTTAATTAATCATTCAGCAAACAGATGGCGTCTTAGTTCTGGCATTACTTTTTTAAGTTGAATTATGGAAATCCGCTTTACTTGAGTACAAATAATATTTGTACAAATGATTGTATTGACCAATTTTCAATACTATTCGCATATAGATGAATCATATTAAATCATCACAAATAGGAGGTTAGGTTTATTACAAATGTTTGCACAAAGTTCAAAGTTGTATGTTACCATATGGTAACACTAGAAATTTTTCAGGAAATCAGCTAACAATAAGCATATGTTTTTAGGAGAGGTCATTTTTATAACGTCGCCCGAACATCATGAACTAACTGAGCTAGTGCTAGATCATTTTAGTGAAAGGCAACTTCGTGCAGAAGCTGGAGTTAGGGAACCTGCTGATGAGAGTGTACATGAGCCTCCAAATGAAGATCACATATTTCAAGAGACTAACGAACCGAACATTTGTTGCGAGTAAAAAAGGTCTCACTTACGATCTTTTCAACATAAAAAATATTCAGTGGCTCAGGGGCGACTTAGATGATTTGAGAAATGAATTTCCTCCTAGAGATTGCAGTGCCTACAGAGATAAATCTGCTGCAGAACTTTTTGAGCTAGTCTTTAGCTATTCGGTGTTTTCATTGTTAAAGGAAGAAATAAAAAGATATGCATTAGCTAAAAATTGTCCTGATCCTAAGATCATTGTAGAAGAGCTAAAGTGCTCTACTGCTATCTTGGTGATTAGTGGATACAATAAACTTCCAGAGAAAAGATATTATTGGGCTTGGGAAGATGAAATGCAAAAGCATGTCGTTTATACGTAATGCAATGAGACGGGATAGGTTTTTTGAAATAATGCGATTCTAGCATTTCCAAGAGAACAACAAATTAGACCCTGTCGATAAATTGTGGAAGTTACGACAATTTATTAGCAGAATTCAACAAGCCTTTGCTAGCCATTTCGTGCTAGAAGAATATTTGAATTACAACGAATCCATGATAAAATACTGTGGCCATCATTACTGCAAACAATTCATTAGGGGGAAGCCCACACGTTTTGGGTATAAGGTCTATAATATGAATACAAATAAGGGATATCTTTTTTCGTTTAAAGTCTATCAAGGAAAACGTGTTGCTGGGGGCCCAGAAAATGAACGCCGCTTCAGAAAAGCAGCCGCCCCTTTTGTGTGGCAATGGTTAAAAGTCTACCCAAAGCAAAATTGCTTTATAAATTTTATGCTGATAATTTATTTTCTAGTATTCCTCTGCACGATTTTCTCAGACAGAATGGGTACGGAGTCACGAGGATATTTCGGTATTTCTAGATGCTCTTCTTTGAAATCAAAGAAGAAATAAAACAAATCAACTTGTGGCAGCTGCATTGCAAGAGGAGTTGGTGTTTTGTTTGCTAGATGGGTTGATAATAATGTAGTTACTGCTGCTTCCAGAACTCTTGGTGTTGATCAAATGGCTTCCTGAATCTGCAAGTCGTTTCTTATATCAAGAATTGCAGAATCGAAGAAGTAAATCATTATGACGGCAAAAGTCTTGCCTCCCAACCTTAACTTTTTTATATGAAGTAAAAAAGCAAAATTTTCACGCAGGTCGATTTTTTATTTAATCAAGGCATACTTTAATGTGAGAATTCCTTCAATAATCTCAACCGACTCCACGTGATAGCCACCCTTTGGCACGACCAAAACCCAGAAAAGAAGCCTTGCAGGTCTAAATGTTGTGTTCGCAGCAGCTCGAACGCCGGAGGTGGGATGGATTCACAGATAATTTATCCTAAATTGGTTTAGAAACTCAATAAAAGAAAACTTAGTTATTGCTTAAAGATGTCACAATTGATGTAGGCGCCAGGAATCAGGTCAAGGGCATCACGTTCGCTGATGTGATTCCGCACCAAGAAACACCCTGTATACAGTGTGTCCGAAAAGTATGGAATATCCTATATATCTCAGTAAATATGCATTTTATGGAAACATATTTCCTATAAAAGTTGTTTAGTGTTTAGTTTTACATTACAGGGCAATACCAAATAACTATTTAAAAAAAACAAAAGCGCAACGAATAATGCTTCAATTTTTTTTAATGGGAAGGTATCCCTTTATTGTACTCATTTGATAGAGAATGTTTTTCTCTTTTCAATGATGTAAAACTTTGATACACTTCCATAAGTAAATTTTACTTTCTGCAATTCATTCTCATTTGGTCCATAGCCTATAATTATTGTCTCTATGTCTTTTCCTCAAATCGTTTTTACAATTAGGATCCTCTCATTAATTTTTTTCCATTTTCTTGTTTGTTGTAATTTTTCTTTTTTAATTAGGCGTGCTACTCCCGCCTTAGCTTTTTCTTTTTTCTTTATTTTACCAAGGATCAGAAGGTGCCCCGATTCAATTACTTTGATTCTCTTTTCCTTCAATTTAGTTTCAGTTACAGCGAGTATCTCCGCATTACTTCTATTAAAGTCTTCAATTAGCTCTAATTCCTTTTCATGTATTCCCCGAAACTTCTAAGTTTTCAATTTCCAGGAGTTTTTACCTTTTTCTCATTTTCCTTTTTTAATGTTATTTTCTTTGTTTATTTCCGGTTTCTTAGTCGGTGTCTTATTTCTCGACTTAGTCGTTGTTTTACCCATATTCCATATTCCTGTTCCTCTTATTTCTTTGCTTATTTTCTTTTCCTTATTTGTTTCCATTCTCGTGCCCGGTTGCAATGCCAGAGTTGTCATCTTATTACCTGCTCTCTCTTTTACTAACCGTTTTTTGTATTTACTTCATTCCCTTTAAGTACGTCTTCTTTTTTTCTCCCTTCTTTCATTCTTTGCATTATCTTTCTTTGTATTTCCCATTCTTCCCATGTCAATTCATTGTCTATAAAAATTCTTTCTTGTAATTGTTTCAGTTTGTGTTTATTCTTCATTACTCTTTTCTTACCTGCGGTGTTCTCTAACTCTGCTGTGGCTATTTTTGTTCCTATTGTTTTAGTTTTTTCTTACTTGAAGCTTCTCTCCTATTCCTCTATAACGTATTCTACAGCATATTTGATCTCTTGGTGACTCTTTGCTTCTACAACTATCTCCGTTACAACAATATTATTCTTAATTCTGCCCCTTTCCAATCTTCTTACTTTTTTTTTCACCTTTTTCATTTGTCCTCTTATCTTTTTGTTTTCTTCCTTTAGCATTCCTTTAAATGTTCCCGAGATACTGCTTGTTCTTGTTTTATTTATTTGTGTCCTGCATTAATTCTTTCTTTATTTTTGTAAGGGAATTTATTTTATCTTCTTTGTCTTTGTTCTCCTTCTGTGAAGTTCTGTTTGTCATTTTACTTTTCCTAAATATGTCATCCGCCTGCCCTTCGCTTTTCCTCTTTGTATCCTCTGATGTATAACCGTCATTATCCATTTTAATTTAGGTTTTATTTCCACTACTGCAATTTCAGTTACAATTTATTCTTTTACTCCTGTTAATCACCCCTTCACCGATAATACCGATAGCACTGGCCGCACAACCTTCACCTCGCGTCTTATTTCGGTGCGTTTACACTTTGGTGGCATTTATGTTTATACGTTATTTATCCGGTAACCTATTTTCGTAGCACTTTCCCCTCTAGGTAGCACCTTTACTGTTTTACTTCTTTTTTAGTTAACTGTTTGCTGGTTGATAATCTGTGTCTGACTGCACACAAAACGTAATAATACCCGTATACAAGTATATTATTGCCGCGTATACTGTCATGTCCGCTCGTCAGGCATTCCGAAATTCAATTTATGGATTTACTTATCATTTTTAAAATTTCAATTATATTAAGCACTTTGTGGTTTTTTTGTTTAAACAATTTTTATATAGTAACTCCGATGTTTGATCAAACCAGTAGATACACGGGCGTTTTTTTATACTAGCTAACATAGACTTTATTACAATTGTAAGGACGTCGTATTTAGACGAAATTGTACTTTACGTACCTTACGTTTATGATATTCAGCTTAGCGACTCTAATTCTCTACGTGAGCTCACGCGAATCCGGCCTATGGAGGGATAATTATACCTTTTGACCTACTGCGTTAGAAGAGTGTGGCTGCCCTCCGTTAGAACCTGCATTACGGTTTGCTATTTGCAAAATATTATTATCTCTGTCTCCAACTAAGCTAAAATCTATCGTTTCTACTTATACATTTACTCCTTTGATTATTGTACATTTTGGTATTGTGTTACATTCTGTTTACATTGTAGTTTCTGTAATTTCTAGCTAAACTTGAAGGTAAGTTTTACGCTTTCCACTAAACTATGAGTTGTGAATAAACCTATTACATCTAATTCCGGAAAAAAACAACAAATTTAAAAGCATACAACATGGTTTTCAGTTTATTGATAGAATTCATAATTACTACGTAAGACCTTTTTATCTAAATTAAAATATCTGACATTTTATTATTCAATGATAATTATTTATTGCTGCTCAAAGAAACTTTGGGTAGAAGAGACCTCGTAATATCCTACTTTCCATTTCTTTGATATGATGCAAATTTATTTCATTTTATGTATTTATTAGAGGGCACTGTGTTGGAAATCCTTAAAATAGCTTTAGGGATGTTTACATGTAAACAACTCAAAATAATGAAACGGTTATTTATTCAAAAAGTGTATTACAGGAATGGCATTGATAAATTTTATGCATGCATAACAAAATATGGAAATTTTTTCTGTACAATATAATAAAGTATCAGTAGGATGTTTGTATGCGAAACAGCGAATTCTTCTCTATGATAGATGAGAAAGTTTAGTCGTATCTCACCACGTTTGAACTGTATTGGCCCTGAATTTTTATATCTGTCAATATGATAAAAATTTCTCCGAGATTTATTACAACTACCAATTTTGCAAACATAAATATTACGAACGAGTAGCCTTCCAACCGCAAACTATGCCAAACTTATTTAAATATGAGTAATATAAATAAAAAAGGGCTTCCTCTAACTGATACTTTAATTAAAAAGGAACGATTAGAGGCAGGCAATTATAGCGCAAAGCGAGCCACTACAAAAGGCAGTGAAATAGGGTCCGAGCTGGAACTCCCCGGAGAAATTATAGCTGATTGTAGATTTTACAGCAGATATAACCGTTTCAACGCACATTTAAATTTAAATTTGTATCTAAAATTATAAAGGAATTGTTGTTTATTTTAAGAAAAAATTCAATTTCATTACTACGCCGTTGAATAGCCAAAAACTGTAGGCTTCAAAAAATGGATGAGAGTATAAGGACGTTTATGTAAATGCGATAGTGAAGCCGGATTCGGTATTTTATGCAAACAAAATTTGAAAAACAAAACAATAAGACAAACTCCAATGGTGCATTAACGTGTAAAAACGATGAAAGTTTTCCAATGGCGCCAACAGTTTTAGCCATCAACGCCTCTGTCGGACTAGTCGAACTATAAACACATCTCGCCAATTCAAACTCCTGCTAAGTTTAACAACTTCCACCAAACCCTAAACCAATTCTCAGACTTGATGACTTGTTTCCTCCTTGTTTTCTTAGAGCAGTTATCGTGGCCAATGCAGACATTAGCACCCCTTTCACACTTTCCCCCCTACTGCTAGTTGCAGTTAATATTTTAAGGAAACTACATAGAATTACTAATAAATAATGAAGACTCTAAAACGTTATTACATTTAGTTTAAATTGTAGAACTGCAATCTGTAAGGTACTTGTTGCGTGCAACATCTTTAATACTTTGTAACTAAAGAGACTATTGCTTTTCCTGATCAAAATAGCACGAAACGTTATTTACTTGGCATACAAACTCACGAAGGGGACTTCTGTGGCTTACTATTTATAATTAGTTACCCTCTTTTTGCTGCTATAAAAGAAAATAACAGTCTAATAGCAGTGCACAAAAAGGGGAAACCGTTGTCAGCTCAAAACCTAAATGTTTTGCCTGGAAAACATTTAATTTGAAGAGATAAATAATTAACTTTCTGAACACAACAACAATGTTGGTGTTTTATCTGGAATCTTTGATTTTTTTTTCATTTACTAACACTCATTTTAGTACTTGACTAACCTTATTTATTTAAGTCCAGCGTGAGAACGCAGATGGTATAATTTGACAAATTAGCTTGAAAATTAGAACCCTTCATTTAATTAAATTATTTGGTCGTTGGGAATATTAAATTTGAAATATTTAGTTTCCACATTACGGATGATGTATGAGTTACGTGTAAGCGAATAGAGTGCGGTGTGTACATTTAGGCAATTTATATAAAGCCACAAGTATTTCTCTAACCGTATATGTATGAACTATATATATGACGCTTCTATTGTTAAGGAAATTCGCAGAAAATTAGTCATTGAAACTATGTTAACAAACATCACTTAATATAGTAAGTGGATTATCTGACTTTCGATTGGATTAGCTGTTTAATTCAGAATATTTTCCGGTTAATGATTTCCTAGAAAGTTGAGTGGGTAGTTCTTTGAATTTCAAGTTAATAGAGAAATGCAGTTGTTTTGTAGTGTTATGGCTAATTATCTCTGTGGTCTAGCTCCCTTGATAACTTCACAGCTGTGTATTTGATTAATCCAGTTATTAAAATAATGAATTGCAAAATGCAAAATACTTACAGAGTTTTTAAATATTATATTAAGGAGTTTTACTCTTTAGAGTTCATCACAATGAAACTATTAAACTGAAATAGAATAATAAAAATAAATTCAAATTCAAATAATTATGTACTACATTGATGGACTCAATCTCAAACTGTGAAGTAACTCTTGAAAGCGTGTTTCAGACTGTGAGCATTGTAACATTTACTTTATTTCTTTATAAGAATTTGAAAAATAAAATAAAATTCATATTTTATGGTGTGGATCATTTTGTCGCACATTCAACCACTTACCTTACCCTTACCAATGTTCAATACATACCCAAGTTATTAAAGTTGTGTCAAAAGGTTCACCTGATTGAGACTACAAAGGACAAACAAAGGCCCATGTCCACGGGACGCGTCGAGCCCTATGTCTTCAGCAGGCGTGATACTCCTGAAAAGAAATTTCGTGGGGGTTTTTATAATTCCAGGACGAATGACCGTGCTTTAATGTGTATCATTTACAGTCTCCGGCGGCCTTGACCCATACCGACCCAAGATGTCCGGAATAGTAAAAACAAGTTAGATGTTTGTGATTAGGCAAATTCATTTTATCGAATCCACTAAAGAGAGCTCACCTGTGTTTGTTCAAAAGCCGTCGGATGATAAACCCTGCATCCAGGTTGAAATCCTCAGCTGGAAAATTTCATCAAAGGGCTCAGTTTAACGCTAAGTACTTGCAAAGCTTTACACCAGATTACCACTATTGGTGGGAAAGGCCAGTAGGAGTCATGGACGTCTCCTAGGTAATCGATAGGATCTGTTACTCATCGTATCATCTCTCTCACAACCAGTCCTTCTATTTTGTGAGCAGCTTGAGATCAGTACGGACTAGAAGCAAGGTATATTTTAAGTCTAGAACCGCCTTTCAGCTGATTCTGTGTGTGTGTGCAGGAGGTGAATAGCAAGAATGAGGGCTGAGTAGCTTTAGAGCAAATGAGGGTAGTGGACGATTTTCTGACTCCTTCCTTGGAAGTTGATAATGAGAGCAGGCTTAGCAAGACAAACCTGATTGAATATGGGCGAGCCCAAGCCATTCAAGATGCACCAGTATCAAATGGCCTCGTATTTGATGGTGTACTTGAACTCAGAGCTTGATTAAATGTTAAAATTGGCTGTCGTCAAACCCTCTCGCAGCCCGTATAACTTCCTGAACCTCCTAGTCAAAACAGCCTCGAAAGAGTATCGTTTCTGCTTTGATTAGCGAGGTCTTAACTCCATCATAAGCCTGTGACAACTATCTCTTGCTTCGAGTCAATTAAATTTATCTTTTCAATTGACTTCAGGAGTAGCTTCTAGCAGATTTCCTTAGTTGAGCGATCCAAGAAAAAAAAATTCATTTTTAGTCTTCGGTAGAAGCTTTTTTCAACTTTATGCCCTCCCATTTAGTCTATACAATGCCGGCCAGGCATAGCAGACGCTGATGGACGCCACGTGTGTGCCGAAATACGCGCCAAACATTTCTGTTTTTGTTTTTAATATAATCGTATCAAGTGATTTTGACTATTACGTCCAGTTGCTTGGGCCCAAAGAAGGCCAATCTTATCATTAACCTGAAAAAATGCTATTTTTTCAACTATTGTTTGAAGTACATAAGGTTCGTTGTTAATGAAAGGGGAGATCGAGGTTAAGAGATTCATTGGAATGTGCTCTTAGTACAGGTGTTTCGTCAATTACTTTACCACACTGATGGGTTTTTAATAGGAAAAAGGGAGCGGCACTGTATTATCTGGTCCGCCGAGACAGATAGTATTTTTGTCCGCGTTAAGCAAGTTCTGAATTTTTTAATATAATAATAGGCCTCCTTACTCACCTCCAAGCAATCTGCCAGCTCCTAATCTACAGGATCTGCCAAATCGCTCGGGTTTTTTCTGAACCACCATATAACCATTCTACATAGTCCCATGGACTTATTTAAGAAAGTAAAATTTATTATTATACTCTACCGTAGGGGAGAAGAGACTTAGTGCTCCCATTCAAACTTTTCAAAACCGTTGACTATTCAAAGTGACTGAGTGGTGTATTTACTTAAAGTGTGAACAGCTCATTGCTTCCAATCATTGTCAAAAGTAGAATGCAACTATAGTACCACCGAGTGAACGTTTTTGGTTCCTCTTCATTTCTATCGAGAAGTCCGACTTACAGCGGTTACAGATCACACTTCTCGTTCTGCCTTGAATTGCCTGTAAGACTCCTTGGTAAGGCTGACTAGATGAGTTGTCAAAACTGTCCCAGTTTTTCTTCGACTTGGTCTATCGCACTGGTAAGTTGGTCTTCGTCCCGGGCGCATTCTCCAGGTCCTTGGGCGGAGCGGTCGCCGCCATAGAAAGTTGAAAAAGTCGAGTTAGACTGTACTTATCAGAGGCTATGAATCAGTTATTCTAAGGCGTGCAAGTGATTAACCCACAGAGCCCGAATCTGACGACAGGGCTATTATCTGTAGCCTCCAAACATGCCTGGCCTTCAGCCGGAGAGTAGCAGCATTTTTTCTGCCCCGAATGTTGAGGTTACACCGGATGTACTCTATCACCAGACCCGCGTTTGTTAAAAGCAGGGTGTACCACAAGAAGATGAGGTTGGCGTTTGAACCTACTGAAACTCTCACGAATGATGACCGGATGGACATTACGGTGACGACCTTTAGCTTAAAATCAAGAACAAAAATTGGATGCTGGAACACATAGACTATGATGGAACCAACAAAACTTGCTCAAATAGATAAAAAAAGAAACACATATCTCATTGAGATTCTGGATTTAAATAAGACTTGGCAGAACGGCTCAGGTGAACATCGAGCGTCACACGAAAGAATTTTACTGAACTTTGATATACTCGTCAATGAAGAACTTGAAAACTTTGTGGGAATAATACTAAGCCAGAAAGCACACAAAAGCCTTATAGAGTGGAAACTAATATCAGACAGGAATATTATAGCAAGATTTTTCAAAAAACTGGGCAAGCTGACTTTGATTTAGTGCTATGCACCAACCGAACTAGCTACTATAGAAAAAAAAATATGCAATTTACAAATTACTTGAAAACACCATACAAAACATAAAAAGATCGGAAATATCAGTGATCATAGGCGACCTAAATGCCAAAGCGGGTGCTGACAACACAAACCTTGAACATATTATGGGAAGACATGACCTTGAAACAATGAACAAATGCTCAAACAATAACTTAGTTATTGGTGGTACACCCTTCCTTCACAAGCGAAACCACAAAGTTACATGGGACTTACCTGACCATGTAACGCAGAACCAAATAACAATCAAAAGAAAATGGAGAAGGTCGCTGCTTGACGTGAGATGAAGATGCAGCCAGTGATCTCGCCGTCTGGTAATCGGATACATCCATCTAACAATAGCAACAAACAAAGCCAGAAACACTACTGACAGACCGACATTCAACTCAGGCGAACTAAAAGATAAAAGAGTCTGCAGAAACCTGAAAAAGGAAATTGAAAAGAAAACACGAAAGTCCCAGAATGTTAATATTAATGAGACGAACAAACGAAAAGAAGTGGTGCAATATCCAAACTGCCTTACTGCAGGCCAGTGAGGAAATCCTTGGAAAAAGGAAGAATATCAAGAAAGTCTAAATTTCTGAAGACACATGAGGCGAGATTGACAAAAGTAAAGAAATCAAAAACAAATTACTTAATGCTGAGAACGAAACGAACGAAGCAAACCTCAGAAGACAGTGCAGTGACACTAATGAATCCGTTAACCCAAGAGAAGAAGAGTAACGTATATGCTACTGGGCATGCCCTCGCAATTAATGAAAATTCTCCCAATCACACGGAACTAATCAAGGCTATAAAACAACTTGAAACAGCGAAGGCTTCAAATCCTGATAGTATTCCATCATAAAATATTTAAGGCATGCCCCAATATAATGGCAACGCTGCTAGGATCCCTAATCGAAACCACCTGAGAACATGAACGTTATCCAGACGATTGAAAAACTGGTTGAATCATTAAGCTTGATTGTAAGAATCGTAAGAACGTAACCGAACACCGTTTACAAGATGGTCGTCATCATTATACATCAGCGGCTACCTGGAAAGTTTAAGCCACTACTGAGGAAAGAGACCCTACAGGGCCTGCATGGTCAAACAATCTCTCGAATACCAGTCACCGCTTTACATAACATTAATCAACTTTGAAAAAGCCTTCAACTCTCTAAAACACGCAGTAATATGGCAGATACTTACTGAACGTGGACATCACGAGACTTGTTTCTTTTCTTGCATGAACATTGCGCCGACTAAGCATTTTACACATCTGGGTCTGAGACACCAGAAATTTCTGGTGTGACCGTATCGTTGACAGTTTGCGCACTGCGTAATGTCTCTTTTTGGGTTAGGTGGTTCGAATTTGACTCTGCACTGTTGTATATATATTCAATGTGAAACATCGTTTCGTCGTTGGCGACTGGCTTTAGATCCACAAAAAGCAGGGGGGAAGGGTAGTATTTAATCTTCCAGATATTAGTGACTGCGTGACCTAGCGTCTTGCTTTCCGCTTTGATTTTCTTAAAGTTAATGAAGTAATAAATGTTCTTTAGTGCAACTTTGAAACTTCGCCCGTCCTTTAGTTTGAGTGTGTCAAATTCTGTTTGTTTTTTCAGCTAGGGCTTCAATTATCTTTCTGACTGAGGTTTTTGGTTGTACTTCAATTGTACTTCACTTGAATAAGTGGTGATATGCTTTTAGCCTCAGTTAGAAAGATTGGTGGAGGTTTTAAGAGTTTTTTTGTGGTTTGTTGGTCTTCGTCGTTGTCTGATAAAGCCGCAAAGGATGTGGGGGGTGCATCGATTATCTTGGAGGGTCCTGTCTCATTTGTAAGGCACATACGTCCAATTGTTATTAAAGTGTAATTGGGTGGTGTGCGGATGAGTTATTGTATATTATTGGGGTTTGGATTCAGATACCGGGTAGAGTTGAGAGTGCAGCATAGTGCTGAGTTGGATTAGATGATATCATTTGTACTTGTTGTGTTGTAATGGGTGATGGTTAAAACTCCCCGGGTTTGCGGCCACGACGCAATGTCCTGTTCGTGTAGTGAACATTTTATTTATATTATGTTGATAAATTGTAGTTTTAATGGTAAATGTTAAATAATAAATATTAAATGTCAATCGGTTGACCTGGCGGTCAAGTATTATCGCGGTCGATAGCGTATCGGAGCGCTCACGAAAACAACCTTAAGCTGCGAGATTATAACGGTCACTCGTACATAACATTGAATTTATAAAATCTAAATGCACATTAAGAAATTTTAAGATTAGGAAACTAAAATGTTCATAAAAAATTTCATCGTCATAATATTTAGAAGCTATTTTCTGATCTATAAGAGATTTCGTTGTGCTGGTATCAATTAGAAGCTTCAATAGTGGGTCAGAAATTTATATCTAAGGCAATTCTTTTTTATTAGTAGATATATGTCTTTAATCAAACATAAATTTGTGACGTATTAACTTTCTTCCCTGGTCGTACTGCTAATATCGGTGATGTTAATGTTAGTACGATTGACGTCAGTCATCTGAAGAGTCTAAAACTAAGCCCAAGTTTTCGCAACAACGCAACGACGGAAAATCAATAAAGTTTAGATTTTGGAAGTCCAAATCAATACAAAGAAAGTAAATAATTTAAATATTTACTATCAATTTATATTTATTATTAGATATTCAGTGCACTTTTGGTGAACACATACCAAGTTGTAAAATATTTAGTATTAGGTATATAAAACAACCAACGGAAGTGATCGACAACATTGAATAAATTAACTTTCGTATTTAGACTCAGCATCTCATTTATCACCATCGAGAGTATCCAAAAAGCATTAAACTCAAGTTATCTTGTTTTAAAATAAAATATCCTCCACCACGTTTTATTTATGTACCTACTTAAACAACACCGATATTATCTTTAAATACAGTACCGAAAACTAAGGAACATCTGCTTCGTCTCCTTAAAAACAGGATCAATTTCAAGTAATCGAATTTCCGTTTCTGTTTCGGTCTCTCGAAGAGCTAAAGAAAATATTGTGCGTGGTTTACTATAATTAGCGCGAGACACGCAGTTGGTGTGCAACAAGTCCGTGTTATCATTTATTAGCTGTTTGTAGCCTCAGGAACTTACTGACGTTATCGGTGTTATAAAGTGCTAGCTTGTCATGTTGCTCGAAAATAATTAGGCGTTACACCGAAAAAATGCCCCTGCTAATTTTTCAGACGATATCGTATATTTAAAGTGTTTAAAAAATTCTTTAGAAAGAAAAATCTGAGTGAAAATGATTTACGTTCAAAATTTTCTTATCTCCTAAAGTTGAGCAAAGTTCAAAAAAACATTTAGTAAAGCTGAATAATGTTCCATGACATATTTTTTGTCTTCTAGGTCAGTTTTTCCTTTTATTTCCTGTGGAACCAAAAAATTTTCTTTCAGAAGACTTTTCTTCTATTATTTACCTAACCTTCTGTCGGGCGATAATAATACTTTGATAGTTAAAAATGACACTTGAAAAATAGAAATTCCTTCTTTTATCCATACACTGACACGTAGCGATTTATAAGCTTTACCTACCACTAAAGAAAATGCTTCTAAGCTAATGTCGTTCATGTAGAAACCTAAACACAAGAACTTGTTAACAAAGTCTATGCTGATGTCGGAAACCATCAAGTCCGAGTTGAGCTCCCTGTTTACAGTCAATGCAATTAACAGGTCCCTTTCAGCCATGTATCTGTATTAGAAACGCGTTTGGCGCTGAAGTGTGATTTCCTTCCGGGTTTCTGGAAATGGATTGGCGTCCTACCCTTTTCACACCCATATTTCTCCCGACTACTGGCTGTATTAGTAATAATTTTCCGTCTTCCCCTTTGCCGGTTTAATGGGTAAAGGAGACCGTGTACACCACCCACGGTAACAGTTTATGAATTCCCCTAAATACAAACTTTATGTAATCCATAAGCCTGCTACGGAAACCTAAACAAACGATTTTATTGTTTAAAAAAATAAATTCGATGTAGTATCCAGTTAGACGTTTATATTGTTTGCGTACCCTATACACAAAGCCATCCAAGATGATGAGCAAAATCACTGTCTGTTATAATGGGTTATATGGTACATCCGTGTAACAACATTTGGTCTCAGAAAGGCCACTATATTCCGCACATAATCTTGATTGGCTGCAATTACGTCTTGCTTCTGGTTGGTCTCAAAGGTATATATGTGTAATTAAACACTAGAGTAATATTCACGTAATTGGACATTACGAAGCTTTCCAATCGGATTGCTTTTACTTTTATTTACAGTTTACAGTTTTGATAACATCTTAAATTTAGTTATGTTTAAAGTACAGTATGACAGCTGGAAAATATTAAAAAGGTTTTAAGAGTTCATGCTGCATTAAAAGTTTAAATAAATCTAGAAAATGCTAAATTTAAAGTTGAAATTAAATTGTTTTTGCTAGTGTTCACTTTGGCATAAGTGTTTCAACTGCCTAGATTTAAAAGGTATGAGTGAAATTTTATGAACTCGTTTGCAATTTTAAGAAATGTTTGCACAACTTCAAGAATTGCACTTCACTGCATACAGAGAGATTTGGAAACATGGTATTTCGCCCCCCCTCCCAGAAAAGCCGCAAGGATATTAGATCTATCGGATTTACCTCAGCAATAGTGAAAGTTTAAAACAGGGGTAGTAAGGATTGAAACGTTTAGGATGCCACATAAACAGTGCTGCTCACGAATGAATGGGAGAAACATTCTAACTCCAACACTCTAACAGAAAAGGTAGAAGTTTATCAGTAAACTAATGAGTATAGCTGACCTCCAGATATGTAAAAATTATTGTCAAGAAGAACATGAAAGTTATTATTAGAGTGCAGATTTATAGGAATAATGCTTTTCTTAGATATTAATAGCAGTACAAAAAGACATTTAAATAAGTGCGAATCGCAATTAAAGGTATCATTTAACTAATTTTCATAATGCTTTTTTTGCTTTTTTTGGAACTTTTTGCTAGTTTTTAGAATAATGCTTATTTTGTGCATTTTTTGTCAGTCTCAAGAAAAAAATCATAATATCCTTAAACTTTTCTTGTCTACAGTATATTTATTTTCTGATTCTTTTAAAATACTTTCTATAAATTCTTTCTCTAGCAGCAATTGTCTAAATTTTTTTAAACATTTTGTTTTTACGGTAAATTTAGTGGCAATATTTTCAAGGATTTCTTAAAATATCATTATTTACCGTTATGTATTGAATACCATCTGGACGCTCACCGTTCCGGAGCCTGTCGGGGTCGTTACACATTGTCCAGGCAGTCCTTTGTCGCTAGGATAAGCTGTGAAAACAGTTAGTTCTTATAGGTTTTAAGATTTATTTGACAAATGTTTCAGTTTTACTGGGTTACTTAAAGTGTTGGTATCGTGCGTGTTGTAATGTTGCTGGTAGATTGAAAAAGTTTCGTTTCATTTTATTATAATTTAATCTTTTGTGTTGTCTTTTGTTTTTATTAAAATAAAACTGTGTTACAATGCCAAAAGTTAAAACGAGTGTAGAAGAGTGGATTAAAAATATACCAGAAATAAGGCTGGACGGTAGTAGACTATTTTGCAGAGTATGTGTTAAAACGGTAAGGAGTAGATAAGATTTTAAATATAATATTCTTTAATGCTCGTTTTAATAGATCCAGTGCGACAAAAAGTATAATGTAATAAACATACGAAGACCGCCATTCACAGGGAAAATGTACGAAGAGCGGTAAAGGAAAACAAGCTGAAACAACAAACTATTTCAGAAGTATTTGCCTCTGGATCTTCTACTCGATCTGAAGAAAGAACTTTTTATTTTGATTTATGCAATACTCTGATATCGGCAAATATTCCTTTCAGAAAATTAGACACTTCTGCATTTCGAAAATTCTTAGAAACATATTGTAAGAGATCGATACCGTCCGAAAGCACTCTACGAAAAAACTATTTAGATACAGTTTATAAAAGTCCTTCGTGAAATTAAAAATATAATCGCAGACTATTATATCTGGTTTTCTGTTGATGAAACTACTGATGAGTGCGGTAGGTATGTGGCTGGTCTCATTATCGGTATATTAGATGAAGCTACTCTAACCATTTTTAATATATTTGAAAGAACTAGATAAAACCAACAGCAGCACCATAACAAGATTTATTAACGAGGGACTCGCAAACATTTTTCTTCCTAATGCAGTCCCAACTGAAAAAACTCTGTTAATGGTGACGGATGCGGCTGCATATATGCTAAAAGCAGGTATTAATTTAAAAGTTTTGTATAGTAATCTCACACAGTCGACTTGCGTAGCTCACGGATTAAACCGAGTAACAGAAACTGTGAGGTCTGAATTTCCTATAGTTAACGAGTTAATTAAAAATGGCAAAAAGTGTTTTTTAAAAGCGCCATTGAGGGTACAAAGATTTAAAGAAAAACTGCCTAATATTCCGCTTCCACCACAACCAGTCATTACTAGATGGGGAACATGGTTGCATGCGGCTGTGTATTACGCAGTTAACTTCAGCAGCTTCAAAATATTTTCGTTAGAATTTTCGGAAGATGCATCCCAATCAGTTAAAAACTGCCAAAATATTTTAAAAAATTCGGAACTAGAACAAAACCTTGCATTTATCAAAGCAAATTACGAGTTCATTAGTGAAACTATCACCAAACTTCAAACACAAGGAAGTAAGCTAACAGAAGCAATTCAGATTGTACTAGAGTTTAAAATAAAATTGGGAAAAGTGCGTGTGATGCAGATAAAAAAAATATTTGCCAAATTTGAGAACGTGCTGGCTAAAAACGAAGGTTTAGCGAGATTAAAGACCATTGCAAGTATTTTATCAGGCGAAATAGTCAATAACTTCGACTTGGAACCATCGTTACTTGCAAAATTTAAATATGCACCGATTACTAGTGTTGACATTGAAAGATTATTTTCTCTTTACAAAGACATCCTAACAGATAAAAAAAGAAATTTTCTTATGGAGAATTTAGAAAAGTGCATAATAATTAAGCATTTTAGAGTTCAAAGTTGCTAATAACAATTCATTTTTTGGTTTTTTATAATAAATACTTTGTATAATAAGACCTATAACCTGGAAGTTTAATTTTTTGTCCTGCATATTTTAAACTTATTTTTAATTTTTGTGCAATTTTTAAGCTTTTTTCCTTGAACTTTTACGCTTTTTAAGAACTTTTTTATTGTTTTATTATGCTTTAAAAATCTGCACTCTAGTTATCATTTTTGACATAAATATCGTTTCCGCTGCATTCTTATTTAAAGCTGTCTGTCATAAAACAGTGATCGCTATGACAAAGACCAAATAGAGCTCAGTGATGTGAGTAGTTGACTAATAGTGTATTAGTTTGATTATTGGGAAATCAAAAAAAAAGAATTTAGTAAACCGACAAAAAAACAACAAAAGAAATGTAGCTGTGTTAAAATCTTATCCTTGATTTAAAGCTTAAACTTGTGACCCTCAACAGATCTGCATTCTGCTAAATCATGTACCAATAAAATGCAAATTAGAATTAGTAAATTTCAAGTTATTATCTGCAAATTTCAACTTTTCCATGGAGCTATAAAAACTACGCGAGGAAAAAATTAGATTTATGTAAACAAGAAGGAGTCAATGTATACCTCTTAGCTTCGGAGCTCCAACCAACTAGATGCAAAGAAATTATAAATCTAAATGAGAGCAGCTAATCCCATAATTGTATACGAAGAAACGTCCATTATAACATACTAACTTCTAGGTACACAAGATGTACCCCGCACTGAAATGATTGAAATAATACCTTAATAACACAGCACATCACAGAAACTCGAGTCAGGCATTAATTTCATAGGCTATTGTGTAGCCAAACAGTTGGGGATCTTAAAGGTGTGTCACTTAACCGGATCAATTTTAGAGAAAAGAATCCTAAACAGTTTTTGAAGTTTTTGCTGCAACCAATGAAAAGTTAAATTTGCGAAGAGCGAAGAGATCTTCGATTAAGTTTGGAGAAGGTAAATGTAGAAAGGTCTCAAAAGAAGAATTAAAGATGCAAATTTCCACGGAAAGTTAACCAATTTAGCAATATTAAATTCGTAAAGCAAAAGAGGATAGCGAAAAATGCTTACCGGGCAGATATTTGCTAGCGTAATCCCATAAAAAAATAAATTAAACTTTTGACATGTTCATAATTAGGGGCGAAAATGTCTAAGCGCAACCGTTTGGCCAGAGAGCCATTTTGGGTGCGGGGACGTTTGGGTGCCGGCGGATCGACGTTTCTCGGGCATGATGTTCCATGTAATGTATTCTTTATATTCTATATACCTGGCTTCTTGCACGTCTTTCGAAAGCTACCAATAGGAAAAATTATTTCATCAATGACATCAGCTCCATGCATTAATATCTTGTGAACCAAGCGTATAATTTTACATATAATTTAGAAGTCTCAAAAGCGCATTCTCTAAGAGCTGGCACCTTAATGAAACAACCGCTTGAGAGAACTAATAAAATGTTTGAAAATCGTACATTTAAATTAATAGCAATTCCTGTAATTCTCGCAGCAAAAAACCTGTGTGAAGTTGTTCTAGTTGCCGCCTGCTTTGGAATATCTATCAAAAGATGCACATCCAAACAAAACAGGTCTATAATTCATTGTTTTCTTGACTCTACTTTCTTTTTTTTCCTTTCCTTGGGTTTGTCATTGCCTAATATTCAACTTATGCGAAATGAACAACAGACATTCGAACAATTGTATATGGGCATGTAATGTAGATAAATCGAACACATTTGAATTTGTATTGCAAGGTCGTTTTATGATATTATCCAAATCATTCATAGTTTTCGGCAAAGCACTACATATATAACAGATTTGTTGAGAAACGTTATTCATCATGAAGCTGCAGCCTTTCCGACAATCGTAATCTTCAGTAACATATGTTTTATGGAAGTTTTTGATAATATTTTAACATAACGACCACCCTAGTGGCACCAAATAGCATACCAAGTTTGAAGAAGATTCATTTATTTATTTGGACAACTCGACAACTAAACACTTTTTACTTACCTTTTTTTTCGTAGAACAAAGTCTCTATTTAGTCTGCCAAACCTACAGTCAATTATACTCAGTATAATATTCGGTCACCCTGTATATAACTTGTTTGTACTTATTTTGGTTTCTTTTATAACATCGTCCATGACAACGTTGAACAAGGCTGGGCTTAAGACTCTGCCTTGTCTGAGGCCTTCCTTTACTAAAAATTCCCCAGATTGTCGGCCGTCTGTTCTTACGTAATTTCTGGTATTTTTATACAAACTAATTACTGCCATTCTTAGTTGTCTACTTACATTCCTTCTCACTACACTTTCTTTGACTATGCTCCACTTTATCATACGCCTTTTCTAGGTCTATAAAGGACGTGTAAAGTTTTCTACTTGATCTCTCTGCTCTTTCTATTGTTTGTGTGATGGTAAACATGTGGTCTTGGATTCCTTTGCCTTTTCTGAATCAACTTTGGGGTTCTTCTATTTGTGCGTCAATCTCCACTCGGTAGCCTAATGCTTCCGTAGTTTTTGCAATCTGCCTTATCCCCATCTTATATATTGGTATAAAGTTGCCAATTTCCCAATTCTTTAACACTACGCTTTTGTCCCACGCTTTGTTAAAAATCTCAGTAATCAGCTTTAGTCTCTTAATCCGTAATTTTTTTAGCATTTCCGTAGTAATTTGGTCGTGACCGACTGATTTCCCTTTCTTCAACATTTTTATTACTTCTGTTACTTCCTTTAGCTTTGTTTTTGTTTCTTGTTCTATGTCTTGTACTGCTATCCATTCATTGTAACACTCACTTTGTAATGTTATTTTAAAATTCGCACTAAATCCGCCCCTGCTTTTCAATTTCGTTCGGATATTTGTTTTCTTGACGCGCAATATTTAAATTGTTTCATTAAACGAATGTTTGTTATAATGTTATTTTAAAGAATTAATATTTTTATGGTCTCGACACCTAGACTCCAGTAGACGTGTCTTTCGTTGATTTCCAATATCAAATTCCCAGAATCATTAGTTGCATATTGCAGTCATACAGTCTCGGGGAAGTCAAATTTCAACTAGCGAATCTACAAGTAAAATTTTCCATTGTCGCATAAAGAGTATTAATGTCTTAATTTGTTAGGGTGTATATCCGACTTTTTAACCCCACTTCCGTAAGTACGAACTGTATAACAAAAACGCAGAGGTTAGGCATTACGTGGATAGCTGTTGACTTGAACCAACGTGTGGTAATTTTCGACGTTTACCTCTATATCCCCTAATTGGATTCAAACCAAATTAAGTAAAGCGATCTTCTTAGAACAAAAAAGAGATCGGACTGGAGAAATCGTAATTTCTTCGTGTCAGAGACGCGCAATAGTCGCGGAAGAAAGTGGTTTGTTTGCCAACAGCAAGGCTTATAAATTTCGTTATCGTGGGGAATGTATAACCCAAATATAATTACGCTGGTGTCCTCCAGGAAGCAGAAATTGTAGAGGGTAGGAACGCAACCATTTTGGCCCCGTTGGCGTAGCATCTGTGTGTATACTACATTTTGGAAGCTTCGCAAAATTTTAATAGTGCTTGAGACTCAGTGATTTTCGTTTATAAAATTGTGTGTAAATGCCTGTATTTTGTTCTTATGTTTTTATTTTGTGATTAACGTAAAATAAGTGGTTGTTCTTCGAAATTAAAGTTTTCTCAATTATTGGATCTAGCTGCCTTTCGTCGGAAAACAGAGGTCTGCACATACTTTCTGGAAGAAAGAATTCCTGTATGAGTAAGAAAGAAAACCTGCTATGTTTTATTATATGAATTTTAATGTTTCTATAGACTAGGAGAACGTCGAACTTTGTAAAATATTTTATACGAAAACTTTGCTTAGACAGGATCAGTTTCGTATTGTTTTATTGAATCATAATTTTTACAAGTAACTTTTTAACTAATTTGTAACAGGAACGTTCCCAGGTAATTTTAGCTGGTGTTTGATAAATTGTTGCAACAAAATTACTAACTTGGCAATTATTTCTTTGTTCTTAAATGTAAAGTTTAGTTGTCAATATTTAACAATTTATGGTCAAGTTTACCTTAGTCGGGTTAATTAATATTTGAATTTTGAT
The DNA here is from genome assembly GCA_011009095.1 of Ignelater luminosus. Classification (NCBI taxonomy): domain Eukaryota; kingdom Metazoa; phylum Arthropoda; class Insecta; order Coleoptera; family Elateridae; genus Ignelater; species Ignelater luminosus. The sequence continues at coordinate 72,543 of VTPC01006133.1, read as the reverse complement.
CTTTTGTGTTCTATTTTAAAATTTTAACGTAACAGAATCATTTCCCTTTGTTTATTGTAATAATTTGTTTTTCTTATAGTTTGTTTCTGTTTTTTTATTATTTTATCGACTCTGTTCTCCAAACAGAAATTAATTGATGCCTCTTATTGATATTCTTTTGTGGTGTTATTTTGTTATTGTTTTTTATTTTTGTTTTTGTGCGTTTGACTCATTTTTTTGTTATCATTATTGTTTTAATAAATGTAAGTAAGGTCGACTTCTTGTATTTTTGTTTTTGTAAGTGGATCTCTGGTCCAGGCGAAGCAGCTTAATTTCATTATTTTGTTCTTTTGGCTATCAAAAAGCACGTAGTGCATATTCCAAATTTCAATTATAGACTAGATATCTTTGCTCAAGAGAGAAGTAAATATTGAATTGGCATTTCTCTCTTGTATCGTTTTAAAAGAAGGAAGTCTTCAGAGGACTTCCTTAGCAAAATTAAGTAAGATAAATCAAGTGCTTATACAGTGTTTATTTTGTGTATTGAGTCTCATTGGGGAAACGTCAGAGCGAGTTTTAATAGAGCTTCCACGAGGTAAGTTACACACAGGGTGAGGTTTCGTAAGAGGCCTATATACAGGGTGTCGGATTCACGAGTAGTCGCGTGACCGACCATCAGAACCCTTCGATCTACGACTGCTGGCGCCCTCTTTTACGACCATTTATTAGTTTAATAAGAGTTTTGGAAAACGGTGAGCTTCTCTTTGTGAGAGATTAGCCAAGTTTATTTGAGAATCCACCCCATCTGCGGCATGAGCTACGGGATTTAACATCTACCATTGGTCTGGACGGGACTTGTGCGTACCTTTGAGCACTGGCCCGTTACAACTTACCTCTTCATTTCGTGGAAGCTCTTGGAAGTATTGTTTTTATATCTTCATGATTTTATCACCATCAAGTTTCTGCGTTTCTGAAGAATTTCCCCATTTAGGAGCATCTCCTGATGGCCTTGTTGCAGAAAACATGTTAGTGGTGGTACAATGTTTATACTCAGTGAGAGACAGAAGTATTAGATAAGCTGTAATAGAAAAGTTTAAAAATATGTATGTTACTATGAAAGACGATAAATTGCAATTTAGTATTATCAGATACAAAGTCAATTAAATATTAGTTAAAGAGACTACTGTAACTTGGTTTTGTAAACGGGCGTTGATTTATAAGTAGTTAGGAATGAGAAAAATAAGAACTATTGGAAAACGTGTATGTTACCAAAACTAAAGAAATTTTATTTAGACTGTGTGCTACTCGAATAAGGAGACCCCCTGGTTTTCCTAACTAGAGGGTTACAAATTTGAGATTCTCCATCAATAATAGACGCCCAAGCTCGCAAAAATAATCAAAACCTTAGCAAGAAGGAACTGTTGTTATTTTTGCTTTATATCCATAAAGAGTGATTAAAAAAAATTGTAGTCAAGGTTGATCATGAAAAAAGTGACGTCTTAGTACATACTGCTAGAACTGTACCTATTTGATTTCTGCTTTTGCCCACATATTAGTAGATCTAAGCTGTGCCTTTGATGCTTCCACAATTTCTAAAGTAACATTTTCCCACAAAACAATTTGTTTTCTGAAACAATACAAATTATAAATAACGTCTGATTTTGGCTCCACTTGTCAAATTGACAAGTTAAAATTGTGAAACTTCGCTCTTTAGGATATGCTTTAGCTTTCTCCTTTGTCCTCTATGGCCATCGTTGAGCACGAATTTTTGTAATCTGTCAAGATTCCAGATTTGTCTTTTAGTCCCAAAAAAAAAGTTTGTATAGAGTCTTTCTTTTACTGGTCGGCGAATTACAAAATTACAACTGCAATAGTTTCAAGTTTTGCAGTTGTCAATTTGTAATTTAAAATTATAGAAAATTATGCATTTTCAGAAAATCGTTAATATAAGTAAACATTAAACTCTCCCTATATTTAAAACGGGCGTTTGTAAAGACATGCTACTACATTTTACATTTTAATTAATTATTCATATTTGAATACATGATGGAGATATCTCAAGTTCACTCTGAATTGAAGTGATAAAAATCTTAGTAAAACTCGGATTCTTCATTAGCTGCATACCTAACTTATTTTATCTGAATTGCTGTAACATTTACTGTAGTGATAGTGATCGTTTCTAGCAATGTGCAAAATCTATAATATTAATTGTTCATGATGAAAATGTATTGTAATAGCTCTTGATAATAAAATTCATTGCATTTATCTCAAAAGATATTTATACCACAAATAACGTAATTTGTTAGTTTATATGTAGGACCTAAGCCGGAAGGTTTTAAACCGCGGTCAGTCAACAAAATGCAATTCTTTCACGCACCTGTCTACAGGTTTGTCATGAACTTGTCAAACATGACTGACTTTCTTTCCTGCTTTCTCACCCACAGGTATTATTTGTGTTGCCTCTATTTGATCAGGGAATTTGTAGATGCTTTCACCTGCCCTTAAATGCATTTAAAAAGATCCTAAAATGCTTAAGAGTTAGATGTATTTTAGTTACATAATTATGCCGATTCATTCTAATTACAGGTACTGTAATGAAGTTTGTTTTTTTCTTATTTTGTGGGTTGGTTTTTTGTGTACTGTATTAGCTATTATTACTGTATATGTGCAGATTAAATCTCTGTTATTTTCCTGTTTATTTTTAAATCCACCATTGACACCGAATAAGCTTCGCGTTTCATTTATGATACCTTTTCTGTTATTTTGAGTAATCCTGATCTGATTAGGTGTGACTTGTTATATTTTCCATTAAAATATTTGCATGCTATGTTTTGCCAGTGTCTACTTACTATATTTTGCCACAGATGTTTTCTTTGCAACAAATTCAAATTAGTGTATATAGAAAATAGGGTTTGTCTGTATAAAAATATGCTATTGTAAAAGACCAGCTTACTATATGTTGAGATCTCACAAAAGAATTAGTTGAAATAAAAAGGTTATTCAAAGAAAATAGAAAACGTCAATGCAAACGTACGAATGTCAGATAAAGAGAATTTATTATCTACTTATAATTGTGTAGTGACTTGTCTCAAAAGTAAACACTAATTATACTAAGAATTGTTTTATTACCAATTTTGAACAACCTTCCAGGTTTCCAGTTTTATACATTAATAAACAGAACACCAATTGTTGTTAAATTAAATTAATGTTTTGTAAACACAAAAGAACGATATTATTATTGTTTAGTTCTTTCATGCCTGCAGTAATAAACTAGAATCTAGAATGAGCAAAATAATTCTCAAAAAAAATCTTTTATATTGTTAATTATGAATAGAAAACAATTAGAGAGTTTCTTCCTTTAGAAATAATTTACTTAAAAAATGAATATAAATTGAAACTATATTTTTATTCCTTATTACTGTTTCTCACATTTGCTAATCGTAGAGAGAAGAATAACAATAAGAGACGCAAATAGTTCCAGTAGGCTTTTCCCTTATTCTAATGCGCATCGAGTTGTGTACGTGTTTTGAATTGAAATTTTTTAAAAAGTAACAGCTGAGACGCGGGACTCGTTTACATTTTGCTTTGGAGATTAAAAACATTTGCAAAACTGTTGTAAAATGCAAAAATTTGCTTAAGGCGCTAAATATTCTAAAATGTTACTATAAATTACGTTCCTCTTCCGTGACTTATACATTTTTCGGGTAGGTACAGTCAGCTAAAACGCTCTCACTTGTGCTTCCAACTAAGGAAAGTTAGGGAACCGAATCTTTGAACATTTACTTTTATCTACCGATTACAAATGACTGAAGCCGAGAACATGGGATTTTCATCGAATACTTCGACGGTAGCTTTGACGAGATAACATCTAAATTTACCCCTCCGGTAAGCAAGCTCTTGATTAGCCCTAGATAGGCGAACCAACTTGACGTGTTTTGAATGCTTGGCTGAGTATGGTAGGCTTTAAATTTTTTTTCTTGGTAATTCATATCAAACATCGAGAAGATATCGTTCTTACTAGGAAAAATTCAAATAATGAATAGACCATTTTTAAAATATAATTCTTCAAATAATTTACTGGAATAAAAAGGATTTTGTATTAAAAGTGTTGCCCTTTTACAAATTTTACGTTAAACATGTTTAAGCATCGCCACTTTCTTCTATAATGCTGGTAATAGCATTGCTACGCGGCATGTCGCTTCTAATTTCGTTATTCTCTTCTCCAGTACCTTTTCATCCTTCTAAAAAATAAGTAATTCGAAGTCGAAGCGCTTCTAAAAATAAAGCTACGGAAAATGTAGCGCACACAATTCAATGATGTAGTACATTTTTTAAGGAAAATTTGAAATCGTTAGCTAGTTACAAACACATTAGTCTTTTATAACTTAAAATACGTTTATACAAAGCATATCTGCAAGATTTTTACAAAAAAGGGAAAACAAAAATGCGTTAAAATTCGCTAAAGGTATATACGTATGCATGCTTTACGTGCGCTGTCAACATTTACATGAATATAGATGAAAGCGCAAAACGAATCTAGATTCGCAAGATGGACGACTAGCATTAGCAATTCTTACATATTTTACATTTTGTGTCTGTCTTATTTGTTTTAATAAAATTCTGGCACTACTGATTCTATTAAATTTATGTAACTTCAATTCTGTATTAATATTTACTATCTATTGGGAAATTAGTAACAGCTGTTTATGCACAAATTTTATGCTAAAAAACTTAGAAAATTTGTTTAGTTATTTCTTGTTCAAATTTAAATATAGTTCAGTCAAAAGGACTGTAACAATTACCTTATTGTACCATTTAAATGTCTTATCAGTCATCAGACATTATTATTAAGCATTTTTTGTGAAAATGTGATGTTTTTGTACTATACTAGGCTGGATTGAAGAATTTCCGGAACTAAAGTGGAAAAAAAATAAAATTCAACATAGATATATTTTATTTTTCTAGATAATCACTCTGTAATTCAACACACTTCGATCAACGCATCTCCAGCTTTTCAGTCCCTGCACGGAACTGATTTTCTTTGAGATCTGCAAAATATGCATTTGAAGCGTCGATGACGTCTTTATTGCACCTGAATTTCTTTCCAGATAGAAACTTTTTTACTTTGGGGAACAAATGAAAATCCGACAGAGCCAAATCGGGTAAGTAAGTAGTTTTTTGTTGAGTAATTGCACTTACATGGACTGGTGCATTGTCTTCGTAAAACAAGATTTGTTTCTTTGACATTCCGAGGCGTGTTTTACGAATTGCTGTAGGTGTTGTTTTAAAAATGATGAGTAATATTAGGCTCTTATGGCTTTTCCTTCCTCCACATAGTCAATAAGCAAAATGCCCTTAGCGTTCCAAAAAACAGAAGTCATTACTTTTCCAGCCGACTAAACTGTTTTTGTCTTCTTCGGGACTGATTCTTCTTAGCCAACACACTGTTTTGACTGTTGTGTGGTTCCTGGGATATAATGATGAATCCAAGTTTCGTCGATTGTCACAAATCTTCTAATGAAACCAACTGGATTTTGTCTAAACTGCAAACACTCAGCTGAAGTTGGAGCATGAATGTGTTTTTATTCTGAAATAAGCAGATCCTGTCAATAATTTATGGAGCAGTCGCAGATTTCGGGCGTCCTAACGAGGTTTATCAATTGTGTGGGTGCGTCCACGTTTGATTCAGATATTGGTGAAGAGTCGCTAAGAACAGAATCCAATCTGACTTTAACTTTTGTGGTGTTTTGCCCTCCAAATAAAAAACTTAATGACAGCTTTAAATTCGTTTTCTTCCATAATTGAAAATTCACGAAATATACGCGCATCAACGATTATCAAAAGTGAACTAAATTACAGATCAATTTGATTTCTTTAATGATAAATTATAATACAAGACTACTTGATGATGCAAAATAAATTGAATTACAGCTGCTATCTATGGGCAATTTTGTAAATTTTCAATCCAGTCTCCTACCTTTTAAAATCTTTTTGGGTAAGCAAAATAATAACAAAGCATTTAGATGTCCCTACCGGACCTATTACACTTGCCTCGATTTTCTCCGACAGATTTCTTACTATACTTCCTGATATGAGAAACTGATCTCCTTCGTAAGAATAATAAACAGCTCCTTGTTCTTGCTGCAAAATCAAATGCGTGTGATTCAGACTTTGCCCAAAAAAGGAGACGTTTAGCTTTTTTCAAAACCTTTTTGATAACTCATCCACTTCTTTTCGAGCAGATTCAAAGATTTTATCAGTAAAATGTCTTCGAATCAATACCTTTCCGATAAAATAATAAGTGAAAGCAAATATCCAGAATATTCTTGTCTCTAAGCATAAACTCTTTTGAATTTGACTATATGATACTTCTTGTATACAATTAACAATCTTACAAACAGCAGCACCAACAAACATCATCGCCGACCACAGCAACCCAAATTCAAGCAAGAACTTGAACGACATCTCAGTTCTAGATAGACACCAACTGCCAAGTTTAAGAAAATAGCTCAAAAGCGTTAGTCTGACTTATTTTATGATTATTTATCTGTTCTCAAAGTATAATTGGTCCGCTACTGATGTACGAGTATTAAGTTTGATAGTGGGAGTGCTATTTTAAAATCATCAAGTGAGTCGGGTTTCCTTAATCGAATTGTCTTCTTTAAAACACAAAAAGTTTGTGTTAATAAAAGTTACACTACTTAGAGTTTAGAATTTGCTAGCAGATTTGATTCAATTACTTGAATTTCTGGCTCCTTTCCTAAGTAAAAGTCAGCATTAAGTGAAACCTATTAGTCGGAGACTAGGATAGCTTGGTGAGTAGCAACTTTTTCTTTACCAACTGTATCACATATAAATTGTCAAAGGTTATGTTAAACGTTAATAAATATCAAGTGTAAGCAACTTTTTCTTTTGCAGAGTTTCGATAATGTAAGTAAGAAGAAGACCTTTGACAAATCATAAAAACCTGAAAAATGTATATACGGCAATTATTATAATAATAATGCAAGTCACGTGGTTAACCAGTGCCAATATTGAAAACTTACTGTAATAAATACAAAATACGACAGCAGCGGTAGAACAAATCAGGCTGCGATGAGAATCTTAACAAAAGTCTAAAGACACTAAGCTTGATTACAAAGATTAGTTACGCTTTTGAATCGTGGACTATGTAATAACGTTTTTCGTTTGTACCCTTCTGGTGCAGGAATTGTTCCTAGAAAATGACTTGGTTTCTGAGTTGTTTCTGCTCGATCCGGTAATTGATTTGTATTCCGCGGACGTTTTTAAATGGATGTATATGTGCTTACCAAATTCTTTCCAAGTATTTATCATATGGAAGTTGTATTAAAGACATTATTAAATGAACCCCTGAAACCTAAAAATGTCGTCTTAGGGTATCGCTTTTTATAGATAAAATGTAATTTCCAGATGCATAGATCGACGTTAAAACACATCAACTTTTACTTTATATTTTGATGTTTTTGAGGTGCTGTGCTTGTTTGTGACGTCATTCCCTTTCGAGCCACAACGTCATGTGAAGTTTTTTTTAAATAGAAGCAGTGATCTTGATTACACAGCGCGCATTCCGGCTTCGAGTGCGAAGCGAGGCAGTCGACCCGGTCTGCAGCGCGAGCGGTGACGCATCGGTGACGAAGAGTACGGGCTCAACCACAAACGCGGTAGTTGGGGAGCTACCGCCAACCCACCCTCCAGAGTCTGTGTTTGGGGGGCACAGGCCTGGCCCACATCCACCACCAACGGGGCGACTCGAGGTCGCATCGCTGCATCAACCCAACCGACCGTCGATCTCCAAGAATTGAGGGAGCTTGAAGATCGCGACCGCCACAAACCCATTCATACCCAAGATGCAGTAGATGGATCAACGGCCGCTCCACCACCAACCGGCGTCTGCGTAGGGGTGCGCAGGCCCGGCCATCATCACCACACATCTCAGCCTCACCCGATCGGCCCGGGTAGCTACCGGGCCGTGATTACCAAATTCCATTCCTACCCAAACCCTCGAGCCCGGGGCTCCTCGAGGTACCTACTCCACGACGCCCGGAAATTCTTCGTCAATCCGTCACGCTTCCCGCCAAATCCATTCCCGCCAAATCCATTCCCGCCAAACTATTCCCGCCTAACATTTCCCGCCAATAATCACCACATCCATTCCAACCACCACACTGTTCTCACTGGGTTTTCCGTGGTTTCCCCAGTGGTTAAGGCAAATGCCGGAACAGTTTTGCACTTCCACGGCACACTACCTACACCTAGACACCACACACCACTACACCAACATATACACACTCTCACACTTCTCATTACACAATTCCAACACCGTTCTGAAAAGAACCGTCGCGTTGAACTCCTCGTCGTCTCTGTGTGACGGCTCGCTGGCCGTCCTTGGGTACTCCATCCAACCTGGGTCATCGGCAACACCACCGGCGGGGATTATGGAGAACCTGCTTCCGGCCTGCTCCACCGTCGCCACCAGCCATCACCTCGTGGACCGGCCCGCGGGCTGCTTGGTATGTGACATGACATGACTACGACTACCACCAACTTCCGACGCGCCGCTCCGTCGACGTTCCTATCCACCAACATTCCTCATTCTCCAGCCATAGAGAGATTAAATTCTCTAAATGGCAGCCACCTACGGTGGCATTTTTCGTTGATCCTGTCCTGATTACACAGAAACCAAAAACTGCTTGAAAAATCCTTAATATTTACGTTTTATACATAAAACTCCAAAATTTCCGCTCTAGCACAAGGCGTGTTACTGCTGGAGTACCACAGGGGTCGCCGATAGCTTCGTCTTCGTATTCGATTTATTGACTACAGAGGCATGTCCCATGGCACTGTACGCAGACTATACAGCCACCTGGACATCCTCCAGAAACTACCAAAAAGGCTGGAAGATGCCATCGACGCCCTTAGTGACTGGTTCACGACCTGGAGAATAGAGCTAAACGCGGAAAAAAAGCGTCGCCGTTCTTTTAGGTGACGTGCTCTTCATCTCCACAACCCATCTACATCCACAATTGTCCAAATTTCTGGAGGACGAAGGTCAAATACCTGGATGTTATTCTCGACAGGCATCTCACCTCGAAACAACCCACATTTACCTGTAAGAGAAAGGTGACGGCCGCCATCACCATGCTATATCCGCTGCTGAACAAAAATACTCACCCGAGTCCGGAAAACAAATTACTCCTATATAAGACCATCGATACTAACAAACGCCGCACCAACATGGGGGTATGCAGCCAAAACTTATATTAAAAACCTACAAGTAATACAAAATAAAGCCCTGCGCTAAACCTTCAACGCGCTTTGCTTTATCAGAAACGCAGACTTACATCGAACAGCTGGCATATCATAATTTAAGATACCATACGCACTGACGCTGAACGGCTATATGCAACCACTCCGACGTCCCTCAGCACCCTCATCAACACCTTAGGAAATTGCGAAATAGAGGAAACCCACAAATACAAACACCCCCAATTGCTGTTGCTGCCCTTGTAAGCAACGGGTTAAAGATAGCCCCACACAAACTCAACAACAGGAACCCCAGACAAGATGAAAAACGTAAAGGCACAAACTAGGTACACCGCAAACTACCATGCGACAAAACAAAAAAGAAGAATTTTCTACATTTAGAACATAACCATCATTTGTGGTTAGTTCATAGAATTTAATACCACATCGAGCTTTTTCTCCTTTTATGTATTGACGAAAGCTCAATCATCTTCGGAATTAAAAGAGAGATTCACATTTCTGTAGTGGTTTACGTGCAGTTTTAGCTTCCGCCAATAGCGCAACAATTAAAGCTTTGCAGTATTTGTTCAAATTGACGTCCAGACATTATAAAAGGGATTACTGGATGATAGTACTGAGAATTATTGCAAAATAGGTGCCGGCCGGTTTTGATGCAAGCACAAACCAAGAAACGCTTGCATTTCTTCTCTGTTAGTTTCACTAAATTGCATTATTTGATTATTAGAAGAATCTTGTAGCACGCAAGTTTTTTTGACATAATATCTGTCCGCATTTATTAATTGACTTTACTAGAATGTCAATTACTTCGTTTGTAAGCAGTTAGTCAAATTTCGCCTGGGCTCGAGTCTAACGCAAGCCTTTTTCCATTACACACACTGTTATCAAAGCAAATTCATACAAAAGTTTCAGATCATTGCACCATATGTTTTCAGTGTTTTTTCTATTATATTTTAAGTCTGAAACTCACTTTTCTCTACAATTTTATTTTCGTCTTTATATGCTTTAGCACTCGTTGGAGGCAAATAATCTGGATTTCCGTTAAACTTTCCACTATCACTAAAAGGTTCGTAATCCAATTGGAAAAAATCGCTCACAGAGCTGTTGCGCAGCATTTACATGCATTTTGTTAGGCAAAAAAGTTTCTAACCAAGAAATAACCGTCTTGACGCTCCTAGCGAGACACTTTATCTCATAAAAGAAACGACGGTAATAACCGGCTTAAATCAAATCGAACTTCCAAGTCTAGACAGACACGAACATGCTTTGCGAAGGACAGTACTAAAAAGATGTGATATCTTAAACAGCCACAACGTACAATGTTTCTATACTTTACGTGTCTTTCAAGACAGAAATCACCATCTTTTGATTATAGCTCCAAGACTAACCGACGGCAATAACCGTCATTTCCTACATACAGCAGAATGACAGCTGTAACCGTAATCTCTGCGAAGATGTTAAGATACTTCAAGGGGAATGACAATAATCCGAGATATAAATCATTGAAGTTCAATATCTTATAAGTTTGACTGTAACCATAAGATTAATTAATATGAGACCAATGAATTAATGAAGTAATTTTAAACAAACTGAGGTTAAATAAATTTCACAGTGGGTCAACGCACTGTTTACACATATGCCAAATGAAACAATAACAAAAAGAAACCATAAGCAAATAGCTCAATAAAGAATTGTTTTGTTCCTAAAGGAGAAAAGTGCAAGAGTAAGTACATACAGCGGTACTTTCAGATATCTTCCTCACTGCACGTTTAAGTACAGAAACAGAAACAAAACTGAGAACATCTCAAGGATACAAAAACACACAAATTAATTAAATAAAGACTTTAGAGAAGAAGACTTCTTAAGTCCCTTCCTATTTGATTTCGTCATATGCTTTGTTATGTCGAGGGCGCTACTACCAGTACTTTTCAATTCAGCCTAACAGATATATTAAGATTCAGGCAACAAAAACTAAGGCAATGGTAGTAACGAGAAAACCAACAAAGTGTAAACTAAAATTAAGGGAGGCGTAGTACGATGAACTTAGCATATCTCTGAAGGTTGAAATATTAAGCAATCGATATATACTGGTATACATGCTTGACAAGACTTGCCGCTTTTAACTTGTTACTGGCCTTTTGCAACTAAGACATTGACGTTTATTATCAGTTTGATTGTGGGCTTGTATTATTCTACTAGGGAGGTGCGCAGATCTGAGCCGTTATCCTGCCATCACAACAATGCCGGCGTTACTGTTCGTGGTTTTGTCGACTGCAAAGCGACTGAGAATATCCTCTAGTAGCAATGGCCCGCAGCAGCTTGGTACGGCCAGCATTTTATCGGCACTCGGTCGACGACGGTGCAATATTTGCTAGGTTATTATTATTATTATTATTATAACTAAAACTCTAGCAACTTTGTGCTTTCAGTCAGACGACACCTATTCTTCGGTGAGTAGAGACTAAAGTCCTTCGGTTCCATTGATTTATAAGTATAACACACCTGAATAGTTTAAATTTTCGACGAGACAGCGCCTCGTACTGGCATAAGATATAGCCATTCTACTAGCTTAGTGTCTTCCCCGCGTGAGCTGCAGTCCAGATCACTGTATCCTTAGAGCCAGCTCTTTGTAGTTTAAAGAATGAGTCTTCCAATCTCAATTTAGCTAAACCATCGGCTTTTTCGTTGCCTTCATATCTAATAGGATGCATAGCACGCAAAGGCATTTTATTACAAGCTTCTGGCGTAACTTTTACCCCTTTAAGAGCCTTGAATTTCTTCTTAGGTTTTCGTCCAGGTAGCTTCTGCCTAAAAAGCTATGGCATATTTACCCAGGGAGAATCATAGCGTAACATTCTAAGGTCTTTGATTCGTCTGTAAACCAGATCAGTTCATCGGATGGCGTTTACTCGGTATTGCTGCAGATTTATCTGTCAATAATTACTTAGAAATTTTCATCGAGGTGTATTGCTGGGGTGCCATAGCCTGATCTTGTGTCGAAGACAGAGTCGCCTATCCTGTTTCAGATTGAGCACTGGCTTGAGTCTATGGTTTCCAGGTTTCTTGCATTCTGGAGTTTATGTAAGATCTCGTTGTTTCTACTTGTATAACAAAGTCTAAGGCAAGAAAATCTGACGGGATCTCCATTGCGACTCTCATTCTCGTCGTTTTCATAGCTCTTGTTGCTCCCGGCGGGTCAGTCTTTGAATCTCTGATAGTTTTACTTTGGTACTTGTTTGCTGCATTTAGAGTCACCACGCCAAGGCTCATCTGGTTACTCTAGTACACTAGTGATGTATCATACTAGGCCTGAGTCTCTAGGTTTTTGCACACATTCGTGTTTCTACCACAAGGGTAGTCGACGTCTCTTTGCTTATCATGTGTTGGTTCCAGATAAGTTTGAAGTCAACGATTACTGCAAGATACTTTACCTAAATTCTCTAGTTTTTTTTATTGTTGAAGGGTATTTTGCTTATTGCCCACTTAGATTTTATATTTAGGACCATTCACATAATTTCGCTGATTCCAGTTATGAATTTGCCTTGTCGCAAAAACCTTGTCTGTGGAACTCCCACATCATTTTGTCGACAACCAGGTTCCATATTAGAGAAGATAAAAGTTTTCTTTGCGGGCTCAATCCAGTTACAACAAGTTTCCTCGAGTTCACGTTCCCTGCAGGTAGTAATAATTGTTGCAAAGGAGATATTGTCAAAGATTCCTTTTATGTTGAGAAAAGCCTCCAGCGCCACTTCTTAATTAATTACGTTGTGCAGTCTACTAACTACCTGCTGCAAGGCACTTTCTGTTGAGACACGTCCCCTGTAAACAAATTGAGCCTTTTAACCAACACATCACCTCTAATGGGTATGTCTAGCAGTTTTTTCAACGTCTTAAGTATGAAAGACATTATTAGCTAGAGCAGATGATCATGCTGTCTTAGACATATACCACTTTAACATGCCTTGATCTCGTTAGAATATAGTTCATACCTAGTCTCTCTCTGAAAATTATTATGAGTCTGCCTGAAAGGCAAAATTCTATAAGTTCTGAAAGTTCGTAAAGATCAGACGAGTTTATGGCCCACATGACCTTGTCATAGAAGATTACACTTTTTGTCCAATCCATTTTGGTTGCCTGGTGTAAAGGTTCTGCTAGAACTACAGTTTGTGCTGTTATTCTCTGTGATAGTCGCCCCTTAGCAATTCCTCCATTATTTCACATCCTGTTTTTGTGTAGCCATCTCAAACTTTAGCTTTGCAATTTTTTTTCAAAGTATCCGTTGGAATCTGGTACACGTGCGAGTACTGTCTGCTTTATCACAGTGCCTTCCCCAGGTGTTTTTCCCCTTTCTAATAGTGTAGTTGTACGCAGTCAATGCTTTCCTATACTTGTTCAATATTCCTGTCGTCTTTGTTCTATTAAGCAGTTTGCAAACTGTGTTCGTTGTGTTTCTTTCTATTTGAGAGCAGCTTTTGCATTAAAAGCTGATGTTATGGCCTCTTTTAGTTGCTCTACGGTAACTTCAAGGTCATATCTATCCTTAGTGGTGTATACTTTTTAAAGACTCTGGTTAAGTCTGTCTTAAAGGAGTTCCAGTCCGTTCTTCTAGGGTTACGATGTACTGTCCTTTTTTTTTGATGTTTATCTACATCAAAGCGGATGTATCTGTGATCCAAAAAACCAATACAGTTCATGGCTAACGTAATATTGGTAACTTCCTGCTTATTGCACGTAACAAAAGTAGTTCTGTTATCAGTGTTCATTATGTCTAAATTATTTGCCATAATAAATTTGAAAGGAAACTTACTCTTTTTTTGTTGATGTTGGTCTTTTCCGGGTTACATGGTATGCATTAGCATCAGCCTTGCCTTGCATCCTACTACCAGCTTTCTCATGTTTCTTGGGCTGGATTTTGTTTTTTACATGAGAAGTAAGCTAATCCAATCGTTAGATTGTTTAAATTGTGATAGCTACCAGGTCTCTGGAATAAAGGTTTATTAAAGCCAACAATTTTATTTCCTTATCTACAAGTACGCATGCTGTGGGAGTTCCGTGCTTGTCACTATAAATTAGTTCACCACCTACAGACCACTCACCTACACATTGAAGGCCCACGGTCTCTGGATGAAGGCAATATCACAGCCTTGCCTTATCACCTTGCAGAGCGCCGAGGTGCTGCTACAATATAATGCAGGTTTATGTAAACTGCTTTTGTCTTAGACCTTTAGCTTTCTCAATCACCAGAAGTTCTTGAAACTCAGCATTTCAAGAATCTCGAAATGTTTTCAATCAATACAGAAGACTAGGATCTGACTCTTGTTGCCTTTCTTGCTTGCTGCTCAATCGGCTTTTAACAGTCTCGATCGTAGCCGAAGTGTCTGGGATTTACACCAGTGCTTCTGCTTTCCTTGAAAGGTCCTTCGAGTTGGCCAAGATTAAACTCGATCCCTCCCAGAAAGATTTCATTTTCGGGACTGTCTTTTCGAACCAGTGCTTAGTCTCTTCATTTGCGCAATACATTCAAAGTTCCTGCTAAAAATCTGGCACTAAGAGACTGCGTAGGCATTATCCTCTTGGGAGTGGTGTCTACCTGTTTCAGTGTTTTGTTCTGAACTAGGTCTGCGTGTTCCTGGCTTAGTGTTGACGTGGAGAATTGAACTATTCGGAAGGCACAGTTTGCTGTGTCCTGCTGTGATTTTTCAACAGCTTTATCCTCTCCTCAATTGGAGTAGTGTCGGAGGGGTTTTCACGGGCAAACGTTTAGTTGACCCCTGGATGGTTTTTTTGCCATACAGGTCCCCAGAGTTATCTTTTGTATCTCACGCATCTTTTTTTTTCTGGACTACCAATGCCTTTTCGGTCTATACAGATGACTTTGCTTCGGTCTCCAGCTTTGCCTGGAGTATCTGCTCCAAGACATCTGAAAATACCTCGTTTATGACCACTTCTGTAGTGTCCGTGGTCGCCCGACGAAGTTGCTTGTAAAAGAAGAGGTTTGTTAATGTTTTTATTACTCATAAGGTTCTCATGAGTGTGGAGAAAATAAAGGTCCACACCAGCAGGGCAAGGTGTAAGGCTAAATACCCAAAGAGGTTGCCAAGTATTTCTGACCCCTTCGGCATGAGACCTTGAACACATTGAGGTTTAGAGAGCTTTTTTTTGACTCTCTAATCAGATTCTGTTTAAACAATGTCACCCAGTGAAGGATGCAATACTAGTTGGCATATTGCCAACCTAGTTAATTACACCCGACAATCTTGGGAGCCACAGGGCTAAGGTGCAATGCTTTGCGGTCACTCCTGCAGCTGCATCGCCACCTTTGCTCGGTTACCTACAAATATTTTTTATTAGTTTTAAATGCAACATGAACTTATTATTTATAAAAATATATGGTAATGTCTTTTTTTATCAAAATCCTTTGTAGATTCTTTTCAAATGAGTAGATAAAGTAAAAATAAATGCTCTTTAGAGCTTGTGTACAGCACTTAAAGTCAGAGACGTAGAAATTCTATTATTGCAGCAAAACTAAATTCTTAATCTACATATTTTCCATTCACTAATGGAAGTTTATTAGGTATCTATAATAATATAATAAATCAAAGATTATTCGTTAAACAAACAAAAAAATTCTTTCAAAACAGACAACTTGGGATCTAAATTATAAGAAGTAGCTAAGGGAAAGTGATTAATTCTAAAAAAGCTAAAACCGAAATACAATCACACCTGTCTATGTCACAAAGGAATTTAAGGTAGTTTACCTTCCAAATACTGATAAAGCTGTTCACAGCGCTTTAATCTCAACATTAATTACGTTTGGACAGGCAATGTGCTAGAAATACCAGAATTCTCTATGAACAATAGCAACTATGAATTACAAAAGCTTGATAGATTGTTATTGCAAAAGTTTTGGCGAATTCAAATTTTGAACTGCGACCTTGTACTTCTTTCCAACATTTAATTAAACCAAATGCAGGCTGTCAATACCTATTTAACGATGATAAATAGAACTTTTAGTCTTCCGTCTGCATACTTAGCATGATAAAATATAACTAGAACTGACCATCGGTCGCTATCACGTAGAAAAACATCGCAAATACTCTTAACTGAACGCTACAAAAGTTCAAAAGCTCTGTGTAATCTCTTAAGCTGTTACAAAAAGCTATCCACACATTTCCCTCGCCGCACAGTTTGCTAGAAGTACGAAAGTTAATTTTGTAGAGCTCTCCTCCTAAAGTAATCGCCACTTTTTTCCCTCGACACAATAAATCTTACTTATTTTAGGGATAGTCATGTAGTTTAAGCCTTTTTATTTAATTTGTTATTATTATTGTTGTTAGATATATTTCCTTTTTATATCTGACGTAGTTCTTGTATTTTCATTACGTTTATATCTTAAAATAAAAAATAATCAATATTATTCCGCGAAAATAATTAAATCGGGGTGTATTTTCTCGTCAACCTGAAATTACCTATAAATCTTCATTCTCTCTCTTAACTTCCTAACCTTAGTTATATCGAAACCTCTGGGATTACTGATATAACTTTCCACCTGAAATGCTCTACAAATAGAAACTTGTAAGTTTCAAACTTTTCTGATTTATGATTGCTTCAAATCAACTATCAATAAAATCTAGACCTAGTTCAGAGCTGCATTTTTGTTTGTTATTGCCATTGTGGTGTTGTAGCAAATTAGTTAAATTATGATATCTCAATATAGAAAATGAGAATTTAACTTATCTGGTGTCGGTAGGCCTGAGCACGGTTTTGATAAATGTGTGTCGTCGTAACTCAATGCCTACTCGAGTTTTCTTTAACTAAATATTTGATTTATGTATTTCTTTCTTTTTTAAATTGATTGGTTGTTTAGATTTTAACTTATTTTGAATTCTTCTAATCTACATTAATTATAAGACGCCAATTTTGAACAGAATATTGTAATTTACAGCTATGTGGAAAATTAGCTTGAGAATTTATTAATTTTCAACATAAAATATTTGGTATGTGAGAGATTTTTAACAAACTTCTCAGCTAACATTTATCGCCGGTCTACTGACTGCCTGTTGTACGCTTGGCCAACACCTTAAAGAGACGGCTCGGCGCACACCCCTGGTTCGAAATGGGAAAAACGTGAATATTCAGCTGAAAAGTCTATTGTTTAAAAATATCAAAATTTTTATTTTAAGTATAAACAATGTCTGAAATTTATGGAAATCGATATCCTATAGTTATTACATGCTAAAGATAACAGTTTGAAGATAAGTTGCTTGGAGTAAAAACAAAGTCTCGCTTTGTGCTTGCTGTATATTTACCTACGTACCATTTCAGAGACCTAGCAATAAGCCCCTTTCGGTTGGACTTTTAAACCTACCTCAGCTGTTTTTAAATTTCACGGTCCCACACCTATGTGAACTGAATTGTGCATGCATACGAGGGTGGTCTGAAAAGTTTCCGACCTCAACGTGAAGATGGCAACACTAGTAAATAAAAGCTACTGAATTTCGTTGTTCATCTGTTGACAGTAACTCACCAAAGTTTCAGCCATTTTGGACGCGCAGTTTTTATGTAACAGTCGTTTGAGTGAGTTGATGTGAGTTTTTTTGTGAAAATGGACAAAATCGAGTATCGAGCTGTCATTAAATATTTGTTTTTGAAAGGCAATACGCCTGCGCAAATAAAAGATGAGTTGGATTCCGTGTATGGGGACTCTGCACCATCATTTACCACAGTGAAATTTTGGGCTGCTGAATTTAAACGTGGCCGTAAGAGCTTGGGAGACGATGAACGTTCGGGACGTCCAAAAACTGCAACTACCGACGAAAACATCGCCAAAGTTAACCAAATGGTGCTAGACGACCGCCGAATTAAAGTGAGAGAGATAGCAGAGGTTATGAACATGTCAAAAGAACGTGTTTGTCACATATTAAATCAACATTTAGGCATGAGAAAGCTGTCCGCGCGTTGGGTGCCGCGTTTGCTCACGTTAGACCAAAAACGTGTTCGAATGAATATTTCCAACGCTCTTTTGGCGCAGTTTAGGCAAAATAAATCCGAGTTTTGGCGCCGATTAACTACTGTAGATGAAACTTGGATACACCATTATACGCCCGAAACAAAAATACAGTCCTAACAGTGGACTGCAAAGGAGGAACCGGCTCCAAAAAGAGCAAAAACTGTTTTTTCGGCTGGGAAAGTGATGGCGACTGTTTTTTGGGATAGTCATGGAATTATTTTAACCGATTATCTTCAAAAAGGAAAAACCATTACAGGAGCATACTATGCATCATTACTTGACAAGCTGAAGGCAGAACTTGCGAAAAAACAGCCACATTTGCAGAAAAAGAAAATCCTGTTTCACCAAGACAACGCACCGTCTCACACTTCAGCGGTTGCCATGGCGAAAATCCACGAATTACGTTTTGAACTACTTGACCATCCGCCTTACTCACCAGATCTAGCCCGAAGCGACTTCTTTTTGTTCCCTCATCTAAAAATTGCGCTCGGAGGACAAAGATTTTCGTCAAATGAAGAGGCAATCACCTTCGTGAACAATTATTTTGCAGAGAAAAATGCCGAGTACTATTTGGACGGGTTACAGAGATGGGAGCATCGCTGGGAGAAGTGTGTAGAGTTACAAGGAGACTATGTTGAAAAATAAAAAAAAAATCAGAAAAAATGTCTTGTATCTTTGTTAGGTCGGAAACTTTTCAGACCTCCCTTGTACACTAGTATCCACTCAATTTTCTCGAAATATACTCCTAGTAAACTCAGAGGAATTATTCAATCTAGAATTTTCCAAGGACAACTCCAATCAAGTTGGATTTTCCAACGAACCGACCCAGGACAAATATTGGCAAAAAATAGAAGGGAACCAGGATTCACATATATCTCCCTAATGTAGTACGTTTTAAGATACTTATAGATTCAGGTACTTCTGGTTCAATTATAAATGAAATATTTGCCTTCCAAAAATTTTAAAATTTCTGGTATAAAACTCGTTTTGTTATTAGAGTCTGAAGAAACAAATTCAAGCTGACAACTTGTGATAATCAACACACACAATACTACAACTCAAGACAAGGACAAGATAGTTGAAGAGTTGAAAGAGGAGAATCAATTTAGCAGGAGTACCAACTTGAACATTTAGGATTGCCCTTTCTACAATTACATTTTCTTTTACCTTTACAAATGATCATTTTTAGATGCAACAATAAACAATAAAATAGAAGAAAATACAAATTTCAGAAATATTTAAACAATTTCTTAAGAATTCAAACTTAGCTGCAGGCAAGGCTTTAATCATTATATCTGCTAACTGATTATTTGTACTAACATATTCAATTATAAATTTTCCCTTATTTACCATGCCTTTGACAAAATATGTTTTGTACGCTTGGTATCATAGGTTTGAGCCTTGATTGTGCTTATGTATTTTTATTGGATAGTCAAAAACGGAAATGTCATTCAAAACTTGGCTTAGAAATAGACACTTCGTCATACAAAGCAAAAAGTGCGAAGAATTCCGCTTCGCTACTACTAAGAGCTACAACAGATTATTTCTTTGAACACCAATTTAATATTTTATCATTGGAAATAATAAGATATCTTGAAATACTTCCTCTACCATAGGTGGTAAAGAGAAGACTAATCCCCTTTCTCAAAACTAATATCCGCTTTTTAACGTTAATTACGTTATTATAATAATATTTTCTCATTTTTTCATTATTTTTAAAAATATTCTTAATTCGCGTCCGTGTTAATTCTAGTAGTTAATCACATCCAATTTTATTTTCCCCGGATTAGTTTCTATTTCACATATCAATATACATTTTATTTGCGTTTTGCGTATTTACTTTTCGCTTCTCGAATACCAAATATGGCAGATGAGAAAAAACTTAAACAAATTGTTAGCGCAAAGACAAACCGAAGTAATCCGCATAAAAGAGTTACTGAGTATTGCAGAACAGGTTTTAGTAAATAAAAAGAAAGATATCCAGAATCAATTTAAATGTCGTTTCAATCGCATTGATAATATTTATCTTAATTTTGAAAAAACACGCAATGGTGTTCTTTCGCTTGTTTCGATTCAAGATGGTGCGGATTTTAATATACAAAATCAAATTAGCTCAGAGTTTGACGATGCGTACTGTAGAATACAAGCAGTTCATACTCAACTGTTTGAAGATACAACAAACACAAATCTAATTGATTCTTCCACAGCTAGCTCTTCAAAGCATAACATTCGTCCTTCAAAAGCGGACCTACTTTAAGTTTAGCGGTGATTTTAAATCATGGCAAACATTTATTGATATGTTTGATTCTCTTGTACACCAAAATGATCCTCTATCTAATGTTGAGAAATTGAATTATTTATTAAGTTCTCTTAGTGGAGCTCCTCTCACAATTATCAAATATACGTCCTTTTCTAACGATAATTATCTTGTGGCACATAACGTCCTTAAGAAACCTTATGAAAATAAGAGGCTTATTGACATCTCATTGAAATTCAGTTGGGCCTACGACGAAAGTCTTAAAAATTTAAGTTTTCCTGTGAAAGAGTGAAACATTATTCTATTTAATAAGTTGCTCGATAGAGTTGATATTGCCACTGCTACTCGCTTCGAAGTTGAATGTTCAGATCAATTAAATTTGGATAAATACTATGATACCCTTGAAGAGTTTTTAAACAAACAGTACATTGCATTAGACACTGTTGCATTTTCTAATGGCAACTTTAGAAAACCTTAGGTTTTCAAACAAAAGGATTTGTTAGCATGTTTTCAACAAAATAAATGGAAAAAAGTTCATCTCTTCTTGTTAATTCAAACTACAATTTCGAGATGATTTTTTCCAAATATGTCATAAAGATCATCTGATATACAATTGTCCAAAATTTCTAGGCCACTCTACCAAGGATAGATATAATTTGATTAAAACTAACAAATGGCGTACCAATTGTTTGGGATCAAAACATACTGCCCATAATTGTGCTCACGCAAACACCATTCTCTTTTGCATTTTGACTTTGGTTTCTCAGTCTCTACTGCAAAACTTTCTTCTGATACAGCGAACCTTAGTGCTCAAGGTTTAGTTTTCTATACTCTTTCTACATCGAACCAATCTTCACCCTTATTGACTTCATCTGTGACGGCAGAGATTCAACCTGTTATTGGGTGTTCTTCAGTCAATCAGTTGCCAAACTTTAAAGGCACAGTTTTGTTGTCTACAGCCATTGTTGATGACTTGGATGTTCGAGGCATCTATCAACCTGTTCGCGTATTGTTGGATAGTGGTAGTTAGTGTCAATTTATTACAGCCAGATGCTGCAAAAAATTAGGACTTAAATGTTTTTCGCTATCTTTAGATATTCGTGGTGTCAGCTCAGTACCCGCGCATCTCAAGGTGTCGCGTGTTCTATCAAACCCCGAGATTCTTTAGAACCAATTCTCAATTGAGATCTGGTTATACTACTTCAAATCTGTGCAAACATGCCCTGTACTACTTTGCCTATTGACAGATCTATGAAGTTCTTCAATTTAAAATTAGCTAATGATCAATTCAACGTTTCTCGGACAGTGGATATGCTTCCGGGTGCAAATGTATTTGCACATATTTTAAAAGGCACCTGTCACTCCAGTTCTTTGTACGAACCTGTCGCTCTAGATACTAAATTTGGATGGGTCATAATGGGAAAAGTGAGTTCCAGTCTTACTGTCTCATATACTTGCTTATTAGTTGCAAGATTGTCTCTAGAAAACTCTATCCAAAGACTTTGGGAATTTGTCCAAATACCTACTTCTCGTTTTATTTCCCCTGAAGAAACATTAGCGGAAAAAGTTTTCAATGCTCTGTTTATCAAACTGATTCTGATCGAATAGTGGTCTCATTGCCTTTTCGATGTTCACAACCTACATTTGAAAACTTACGGGATATAGCTCTTAAGCGATTCTTCTCTTTGGAAACTCCACTTCCCTGAAACCCAACCTTCTATTCTCAATATCACGACTTTATGCAAGAGCTCTCACCCTAATAATCTTTGTTTTCACCCCTGGTCATTTTTTGACCCTAGAACCATTAAACTCTTTTCCTGATCCAAATTTGTGTGATTTAAAGTTAGGACGACTTTCTCGATGGCAACTCGTTCAGAGGTCGCAAGAAGACTTTTGGAAGAGATGGCATGAAGAGTATTTGAATACGCTTCTCCAAAGAGGTAATTGAACAAATCCTTCATTCCCAATAGAGGTTGGCACTTTAGTTCTTGTAAAAGACAACAGTTAATCACCCCCCCTTAAGTGGTCTCTAGGGCGAGCCATGGAGGCCCACAGCGGTGCTGACAAAATCATCTGTGTAGTCACAATAAAAACCGTTCATGGTCTTCCAAAGTTTCCAAACTGTGTCCTCTGCAAAACTCATCCTAGTCTTAAATCATAGTTGTCAACTCAATCTTCTTCATCCTTGCCTCATTTTGTATATTATTTTCCTACCTATATTCATGCTCAATTTTTAAATGTTCCATTTTGGTAGGCGGTATGTTACGTCCACAATGCATGCCAGGAAGTGGGTTTTTCCCATTTTCCGAAAAAAAAGATAGAACTGTTACTCCTAAAAATTAACAAAATAAGAAAAATGTATTCTCTTTTTTCAAAATTAATCTCCCTTTTTTCTCTCAAACTGAAACCAAAAGACTTAAAGTGTAAATTGTGCCAGTCTCAACGTTCTTTGTGTGTACCTGCTAGCAGGAAGATGATAAACAGAATCCCCAGAACCTGGAGATAAGTAAAACCAGACTACAACTTAAGAGGAGTAATGGCAAGTCACCTTTCTGGCATCTTGTTTTTTAATGAATTGTAGTCCTCTAAAATTAACACTCGCATGAAACAATGCGCTGATTATAAAATTACGGTTAACAAACACTTGGACGATTTTAGATACCCCTTAACAAGAACAGATGAGCTATTTACAGCCTTAAAGATAAGGGTTGAGAGTGATAGATTTTATTGGAATAATGAATGTCAACAGTCATTTTTAAAAATTAAATTCGTTATTAGTTCGAATGAAAGTTTAACACATTTTGACCCTAATGCACCTAGTAAACTTGTTTGCGATGCATCCAACAGAGGAATATGAGCAGTATTGATACATGTAGTACACCCTGCTTTGCTTCTAGGACACTGACGAAAGCAGAATTAGGTTATTTCGTTACTCATAAAGAAGCGAAGTGGCCTGAAGTCTATAAAATGAAAAGAATGGATACGAGAATCACTTTGAGCTCGTTTTTCACGATTTTACCCAACATACTTTTTTCTGATAATGAACCACAGTTTGTTTCAAGAGAATTTGCCTATTATTGTGAGATGAATGGCATAATAGTACATTGCACATCATTATGCAACCAATTATAGCGCAGTGGAGAATTTGGTTAAAACCTTTAGATTTGATTTTAAAATGCTACTGTTAAATGATTTAGTAATAGCTCAATGATTAGCAAATATCTATTTTCCTATCGCAATACTCTTCATTGTTGTACAGAAGAAACACCTTCAAAATTAATGTTAAGTAGATTTGTTAAAACTAGGTTAGCTTTATTAAATGATAATGTAACAGATAAGATAAGGGAACGATTACTAACTTATCATCATGGTCGAAGAGAGATAGATTTCAAAGAGGGGAGCATTGTATATGTTAAGGATTGTAGAAGACTTAAGTTAGGTTAAAGTAGAGCAGTTATTATGAACGTTTCAGGCAGAAGACATTATTTTTGTAGAAAGTACTTAGACCAGATTGTTATGGTTGGTAAATTAATTGGTAGAGAGGAAATATAGGACAAAACGATGCTGTTGAGAAGACATTTGAGAATGTTAGTGTAACTAGTGAGATAGTACGTAAAGATGAACATGTAGAAGCTAATATTGTGAATGATTAAAGAGGGATAAAAATGAAGACAATGCTAAATTAGATAATAAGGTAGTAGTAGAGTTTGAAGCTAAGGAAATGGCTACAGAAGACAGTGTTAGTGCAAATGATGTATGTAACAGTGACTATAGTAATAAACGAATTTCTGAACCATTTATTTCTAATGTCTTAAGTAGCCCTAAGTGTAATATAAGAGCGCTCGCCAGAGCAGTTAAGTCTTTGACTTGGGCAAAGAGGGCTGTAGTGTATTCTAAGTAGTATAGTCGGCACTGTGAGTGGGTTTGTCAACGTCATAATAATAAGGGCTGTCACACAATAGAATTCCATCGTATTTTGTGTTAAGATTAATGTATTTGCGTATCAATAAAGAGGTGTAAATGTAAATGGCGGTATTATTTATTATAAAAACATCATAGGTAGTTAATCTAGCTATATACTTCTTCATTATCTAATGTAGCCAGCTGATAGTCCCTGGATACGAGGCGTGCTCTTTTCACTGGTTGACCATCAACTATCTTCTCAACAAAAACCCATCGTGTGTCCATGATTACATCATCATGTGGTTGAAGCTTCACAAAAATCCAGGTACCATTTTCTTCTAGTGCTGATAGTTCAAATCATTTCCCATTTGAGTAACTTCTTTATAATATCTCGGTATTTCAGAAGGAAGATATCCCGTAGACAAAGCCAACATCATATCCACCTCGTAATTATTCAGATATGAGGGCATAGGCTTTTCTTTGCAAACCTCTTCTGCGTTTTCTTCTGGTCTCTAAGTTTCAGTGACTGTTTCATCAGGCTACAGTTCTTCCAATGGCCCATTGTCATTTTTGTAAATTTGTAACGGAGTTGTTCTTTCAAAAAATTCATCAAATTTAACAGAACAAGATGTAAATACTACACGTTTTACTAGATTTCACAGGCGATATCCATTGTCATAGTAGCCAATGCAAATACTTTTCCTGAAAGCGTTTAGCAAACTTCCCAGATCATATGCAGTACATCTAAATTGCTTGATCTTGTTCAAGTCCGGTTTAAAGCCATACCATATTTCTGCCGGTATACATTCATTAGGCAGGACACTTGTAGGGGTTCTGTTTGCTAAATAAACAGCAACTAATACGGCTTCTCCTTAAAATGACTTACTAAGTTTACAGTTTAAAACTAAACACCCTAATTTATCTGAGATAGTGCGGTTATATCTTTCTGCTAGTCCATTTTACTCTAGAGTTTTTAAAACTGTATACTGCGCAGTTATTCCTTTATTATCACAGAAACCTTAAAAACTCTTGGCACTATATTCTCCAGCGTTGTTACATTTCAAATTTTTAATTTTCAGACCAAACTTAATTTTAATCATTGCAACAAATTTTCTAAGACACATTTCAACTTAACTCTTTTTTTAATTAGATATAAAACGCCAAAATGGCTGTAAGGATCAATAAATGAAATAAAATAATTTTTTCCATCGTGAGTGGGAGAGCTTATTTTACCACATACATGTGCAGACACATACTGAATGTAAGTGTTGCACCCTTCTTTGAATGGGAACATTCTTGAGCTACTGAGAGCGTGTCTGCTTACCTTTCAAGCATATCTCACACAATGAACTCGCACGAAATCTACAAGAATGTCCCATTGGCTTGTGACATAACTTAGGGGAATCAGCAACAATATTTACCTCATTAGAACAAAATTCCAATTTAATTAAATATGTTGCCAAAAATTCCCCTTCATGATTTTAACGCCCTAGAAGACTAAATTGTGCGATGTCCTTCACGTCACACGACTCGTCACATGCCAAAACAAATGCAGATACCGGTTTTTGTATCATTCATTTGTTGATCTGTCACATTCTTGCCCCAATTGTTCTGCCTCGAACAGTTTTTGCGGTTAGAAAAGTGTCTTTAATTTTTTTGAATATCTTCTTTATTTTTGAAGTCAGAGTAGAGATGTTCGGCCATACTTAAAACGCACTTTTTTACGTATTTCCCATCCTTGAAAGGTTTTCCATGCTTTACAAATGCAATCTTATGAGAAACAGCAAAACTTGCGCGGTCACATTATTTAAAGATTGCATTCAGCTGAGTTTAGCTTCTGTGATTGTGCTAATGCTGACCGTGTCACCAAGGGGGGGAGCGGCTGGTAGGTGCCGGTTGTGGCTCTTCGGTGATGGTCGCCTCCCACAATGGCAACACCGTACTAGCTCAGCGGCGCGGGCGTGTTGAAGCCTCGTTGCTGCGTCGGTGGAGGCGTCGTTGCGCTCTAATAAGAGAGTGGTCGACTTCGAAGTGCAGGAGTTCGTAGCGTAGCATTCGAGGAGTTTTTTAAATAAAACGCGAAGTCCATTTTAAATAAACCCCAACGTCGGTGGCTAGGTTGAGCAAGAGCTCGTTGACCCGTTGACCCATTGACCGTGGAGAACCTTTTGAGGTTTTGCTTCTTGCTGTTGCTGCTGCTTCTTCTTCTTCTTCTTAACTGCTGAACTCGGCTGGCTGAACTCGACTGCTGGTCTAAACTCAACTCGGAGTCGGAACTGGACTCGACTCTTTTTGCGTCGTCATCAATGTAAATGCCTCCTTAGAGGATTTAATCTCTCTTAAGCCTGGTGGCGGTTGTTGTTAGATAGTACTTGTTCGTTCGCGTCTTTTGGTTGGCTGGATGGCTCGTCTTGATGGTATATAGCGGCCGGCTTCCGTGTTGGTGGTTAATGTCCCGAGCAGAATGGGAGCAGGTGATATTGGTAGGAAGGGAATGAGGAATAGGATAAGGGGTAAGGGGTAAAAACGATTGCTTTCAGAATCACACCCCCTGCGGTTCAGCTGCGGGGGGGAAGAGAGGAATAGGGATTGGTTGGGTTGGTTGGTTGGCGGGAAAAAAAAGGGGCACGCGTTGTAGCGGACGGTCGGCGAATTTCCGAGAACGGTGAATTGGGTGCCTTGAGGAGCCTCGGGCTCAAGGACTTGGGTGGGAAGGGAAGTTGGTTATTGCGGCCCCGGTAGCTACCCGGGGCCGTTCGGAAGAGGTGGTGTTGTTCGCGCCTACGCACCCCTACGCAGGCACCGGGTTGGTGGTGGAGCGGCCGTTGGTCCATCTGCTGCACCGAAGTTGGTAGGAAGTTTGCGGTCGCGGCTCTCAAGTACGTGCGTTTTGAATTGGTAACATTCGGACAGAGCAAACTGTATTTACCACACAGAACTCGGCTGGAAATAATAAAATAAAAAAGAAATATTTTGATAGACAAATAGGGGAAAATAGAATAACATTCACGAATGTATTATCAAATGGTAGGTATATTAAAAAATGAAAACGTGAATACCTCTGTCATTCCGAAAAGAGCCACATGTGGCTCGCGAGCCGCGAGTTGCCGAGCCCTGGTATATCCCAACATCATAAAACTATTTAAATTAACAACAGACGCTTCAAACGTTGCTGTAGGTATGGTACTTTCCCAGTTAAACAGACCTATAGCCTACCATTCCCGAACCCTTAATTCAGAGGAACGCAACTAGTCTGCCATAGAAAAAAAGCTTAGATTGAACATAACACTTTTGACCATACTTATTCGGACAAAACTTTGTAATAGAGACTGATCATACTCCTATAGTTTGCCTAATTTTGAATTTGGATTGTATAGTAGTTATTTATATAACAAGATCATAGGAACGCGTAATGATTTCATTACGACATCGATACGGCTTTATAACATCGACATGCCAAACTAATTGCAAATGTTTATAATTGTCAACTTTTGACACTCACAACTAGTTGTAAAGCGTCAACTTTACAGGCGGTCGTGCAAAAATTGTTTTACCTCATTGAGTTCATTTTTATTACTTCACTTAATAAGTTCCTCTCTCTTTTTCCATAACTAAATATTAAATGTTATTTAGGCAAATCTTAATTGATTTAATGCTTTTCATTTTTGTTTCGTTCTAAGTTAAAAATAGAAAATTTGTTTAGAATATATTTACCATCTTTTTGATTCGAACTCGAATACTATCCGTTTATCTTTTATAAATGTAAATTTTCATTAATTCTATCTATTTTTAAAATTAATAGCTTTTGACTGGATTTCAACCAACAGCCCCAACAACCCAATGGTTTCCTTCTTACGATGGCTCAGTGTTATTTGCCCTCGACTTAGTCGATCTGATGAATCCCTAGGCGTGTCCTTTTATTTCTTACAGTTGTTTACAAAACCCACTACCTTTGAGAATGGCTGTATGGATAACGGCCAAATGCCAAATAAAATGAAAATCAGAGGATTTTTTATAATTTCATAGATGAATGTTGAATGAGATTCAAAAAAGGTTTCAAGGAAATTCAATTCCCTTTTTTGACAGAGTTGTACAGATATGAAAAGACCGTTAAAATATTCACCTATTCACTTTCTTCTAGGTGCTATAGTCTCAAAAGCCTCCATCCAAGCAAAAATTGAAACATTAAAAAGGTTAACACCTTGCCATTATCATTCAGCAAGAAATTGCTACAAATAGTGAATCATCCTTATCTTTTAAACTTAAAATTGCTATAAACGATATTTATAAAGTAAACTTAAAAAAATGCTTCAGAATCGCACAAATCAATAGTATATAATAGAATTTTATATCAACCCTAATTGGACTAAAAGCTTTAAGAACTGGAAAGAAAAAATGGTTATGATGTGAGATTTAAAATAAAAGTTTCAAAAAGTTATCTAGTTTCTTATATATTCTCAATAATTTTGATTTAGCTTATTTCCAAAACATACTTGGTATATTGATCAGATTTGTTGAAGATTGAACTGAAACACATTTGCAACTGCATCACTATCTGTATCACTATCTGTATCACTGTAGTGAGGTCGTAAAATGTGATTATAAAAGTAATATTAAATTCTACCTAGTAACAGAACTCTTTATTATTGCATGCAAAATTTATTTCAGAATAGATACACATAATCCACTTATACTTTAACATTCAAATTCTAACAATGAGTCAAATGCTACAAAAAATATGCAAAAAAAATAGTTACAGCGAGCGAGCTTTATAGAGAACGGGGAGTTCAGTAACTATAATTTAATTTTCATAAACAGAAAATGTAATAAGCGAAAATTTGCTATGTTATTGCAAGGCACAGCAGCATTAACCGAGTCTTGTTTGAACTGATAACAAAGTCCAGTTCAGTTAATCCGTTTGCTTTTAATCTGCATCTGCAAGTCAAGTGCCTAGTAAATATGGCTATGTTAATGGAGTATCTCAGACAAGGTTGGTAGCAGCGCAAATGCACACTCTCCTTTACATTCGTCGACAAAGCTTTTTAACCGCAGCACTGAAAACCCTTACCATGTACTTTGCTGTTTGTTGAAGTACCGTCAACAAGCTGAATTTCAGACGCAATGACTTGTTTTATTTAATACTTTCATACTGTATACTCTTAAAGAGGTAGAGCCGTAGGTTAACACTTTCTTATTTTTTTGTGATTTCCACTGCAATTATCAGATAGGTAAAATTTTGAAATTAAATAACTTTGTTGAAATGTTATTTTTAGAGTCTGAAATCAATATAAAAAACATCTAAAATGTCTAGTCACAAACTTTAAAATTTAAGTTCTCAACTTGTTATTTTACGTATGAGAGCTCAAGAAGTTTTAAAGTTTGATAACAAATGACTAAAGCACATCCGTCAAAAATTATCCCAAAATTAAAAAATTTCATTTAGTTTAAAATTACACCCTTCGAATAAAAATAAATTCCTGTAACGAAGCAAATTTAAAATAACATTAAACATTACACAACGTTCGAACAAATGTTACTGTAGTGCCGTAGAAATTTGCCTTCTGCCGTTGTCTTTGTTAGTTTATACGATAACCTCAAAAGGACCTGTCTAATTCTTCACTACCGCAAGACATTTTTTCCGTAAATTGAATCTAGGCCTGAAATAATCGCTTTTGTCTGCCACACATACTTATTTCCCTAAAGATTAGCATCTCAAAAATTTTTTATGTGCTCTCAACGATAACATTCTTACAATGGAATATTTCAGATTACTAACTATTTCTTCGCTGTCACTGATTGGTCTTGGGATGGACTAATTTCAGCCTCAGATGCAGCGAGGTTAAGATAAGATCCTCTCTACGATCTAAAAGATCCTCCGATCCTTACCCCAACTGTGCTTTAACTTTTTATTTTCCCTTATACCCACTTGTTCTATTTAATAAACCAACACCCCTAACCCCAAAGAGCACTATTCTTGTAAGTCCATCGTAGGTCGCCGACAACTCCGTCAAGCATCCATCATTTTCAAACTGCCCACAAAACTCCTAGCTTCCTCCAAGCCAGCCGGTAACATTTTTTTACGGTCCTAACGTGGGGCGCCCTGCATTCTTAGCGGAAAGTAGCAAAACTCACAGCTTGGAATTGTGGAAGCCCGTGCTGGCACCGCCACGTCTAACCCAGCCGCCGCCAACAACCTAGTGACCGTCTTGCTTCTGCAGCTCACTCAGCAACAGGCCGACACACGCCGCCGCTCTGTCAGAACACCACGGTTCGAGCAGGAGGACACACACAAATTCATTCATTTCCTCGCGGACCTAGAAACCTCGCTTACTATGACAACAAGGCGAAGAAATTGCATCTTTGCTCCATACTGAGCGTTCTTTACTCCAAAGATTGTAGCTGAACTCATCGCTGGTGCCATCAAGATAGAAGAGATAAGAGGCCGGGCAGTGGTTCAAGGACCGATAAACCAAAACCAAGAATAAAACATCAACAGCATTGTCACCGTTGCTGATACGACGTATCATCGGAAAGGCAGCCGACCATAAATTCCTCCTGAAAGAAGGACTAGACATCACATTCCCAATAGAGACCACTTTGAACTTTACGCGCTGATACAAAAGATGGCCTGAGCGAGCCAACAGACTACATCACAAGAAAATGCCGCCTCCTCTGACAGATCTATGATATTCTTGGCCTTTGTCGCTGCCGCCTCCCACAACACAACGCCCGATGAGCCCATGGCCCCACCTTCCCAACAACAAGCGAGTCCGCTTTCTCGTTACCGCAGGCAAGACGACGACCCCGCAACCAACAACCCCGTCCTTGCTACCGATGAGCTCATGACCCTCATCTCACTATCATCCGACGAGGCTAGAGCCACTCTGAGCCTCAGAAGCTAGACGACACCAAGCCCACAGCCACGGCCGCCTTATACCGTCAAGCGGCGAGACAGGAGTCGTTCTACCCCTCGAATATGACACCAACAACTGTCCGCCGCTGCAACACCTGTACCAGATCCGCGACGCCACACTGCCCAAGAACAAGAAGAAACTATGCTGCTTCCTAAGAATCTGTGTGTGGATGGCTGCGAGATTACGTTTTAAAATTGTCCTCATTGCCGTCCCACTGACCGACTTTCTCATCGCAAACAAGGGATAACTCTGGGGGACTTCAAAAGCCGCCGCCTTCGAAGTCCTTGAAGACACCTTCCCCAACCCGCTGTCGCTGCATCATTCGGACCCTTAATTGCCGTTTGTTCTGCGAAAGAACTCAAGTGGGATAAGCATGGCAGCGGTGTTAAATCAAGAAAAGGGGATCAGTGACACGTGATTTCGTACTCCAGCGTTTGCCTCCACCCTCACCAGAATACCTGGAACGAGCACCTACCAGCTTGAGACGCTGCCACGGGCTTGTCTCCAATAGCCTTCTTTCACGGACGAGACTTGCAATACCCAGATCAGTAAAACACCGACGCCCAATAACCGCAGCCACAATCTTTAGAGGACAGACGTGGGAGAATCTAAATAGGCAAGATCGGTTTAGTAGTCAGGACGTAACTGTTAATGACGTTAGGCCCTTTTTTTATTAAGTAACCAAACTGTACGAATTCTTGGATCAAAGATACCTGAGTTAAACCCAGCTAAGTCTGGTAAATACTGAATATTACAACAAAATAGTCAGATCTGTTTTTTTTTTGGAAAGGGTTCGATTCCAAACAAATCTGTGACTAGATCTCTGTTAGGTCTGTACCAAATACGTTACCCATAAAGAGGTCATAGATATCTACAAACAACTGGTGGGTAGTGATATTACGAGCTACCCCCAATTCATTGACGCGCTCTAAAAATGCTCTAACGTTGATTTCTCTTACCAGAAAATTTGAGCCCCCATCAAAGGTTGCCTTAAGATAAACCTTGCGAACAGGTGGACTACTTGGAAGACTTTTGAACAGAAGCAGTTGTTGTAGTGGTCAGGACCATGTTAAAATGTTAGTGGTGTGCAACATCTTACTTACATCACCGTTGAATATATCACTAGCGGAAAGGTCAGGGACGAAAAGCAATCTCATTTTCATAGCTGCAATTTGATAAGAGGGTATAAGCTGTGACAAGGAAGCAACCGATCGTCTTTCTTTGTAGTTTCTTCATCATCGACTGTGACAATCTTTTGCGTGCCACCTAATAGGCGGGCAAATTTGGTTCCAATCAACGCTAGAAAAGAAGCAGGAATCAAATTGGAAATCAAATCTCTAATGAACTTAAAGCTGGTGGTAACGGTTGCGACATCATCTTCAACAATAAATAAGGGAGTTTCACCAGCTGCTTATTTGGCGAGGTTTTCACAAAGAACTCTTTTAAGGGCAGGCACATTACCTTTAGAAGTATAATCTTGATTATCGAGTTTTTATAGAATCTCTTCAGGAGTTAACTTGTTTGTACTTATATGATACATCATCGTGTTGTAGTGAGAAAGAATAGAAGGGGATTGATGTCCCGAAGTAACTTTCAAGGTGTCACAAGGAGCGTTGTTTCAAGAAGGAATGGAAACGGAAGTAAAACAACCAAAAGGTCCAAAAGTTAAAAGCTCGCTGAGTACCAACAGGGAAAAGACCAGAGAGGACAGAAAGAAAACACGGCGTGTCTGTCTGATGAAGACCGAAAAGAACAAAGGCGTTGAGGTTTTTGCACGGAAGTGCAATACAAACTTTAAATTGACTCGAAGTCTAAGGATGTGGGTGGAGTTAGTTTGAGGAATGACTTGATCATTAGCTTAAGAAAATATTCCATAAAAGCAGACGACAAATTTGAATGTTTCGTAAAACAGATAAATATCCAACGGAGCGGAACAAGGTCCCACAGGACGGGCGACAGCAGACAGCAAATTTGCATTTGAAGCGATTTCTTGAGACGAAAATCACCTGGAGAATGAGCTTTTTAAACTCGAGACGACTTAGATATAAAATGCTTTAACAAGATACACTAAAATTGATCATAAAAGAATACAAACTAAAAATTCCCTGACCCGGGCTATAGTATACACGCAAGTAGTCGTAAAAAATGATTACTGCAGCACACGTATACAGAGTGATCATTTCAAAGCTTCCCACCTTGAATAACTCTTTAATTAGTACAATTATCAAAAATCGCTGAGATATGTCGCTTTTGTTTTGGAGGGGAACATTAAATAACCTACTCTAGTCAGTTGGGAAACTTTCACCCTCTCCCCCAGCCACCCCCTCCCCAAGATTCTAAATGGCACTACCCTATGTGTGATATATCATTTTAAAGGGTATACAATTCTCAATCTTTTACATTAAAGAAAATCAAAATCGGCCCAGCCGTTCGTGAATTAGAGCCAAAAATGTATTTAATTCAATCAATACGTTTCTGTCTCTAGTTCACGAACGGCTGGGCTGATTTTGATTTTCTTTGTTGTAAAAGATTGAAAATTTTATACCCTTTAAAATGATATATCAAACATGGAGTAGTGCCATTTAAGATTCCGGGAAACTTTCACCCTCCCTCCACAGAGTAGCTATTACGTGAAGGAATTAGGTGTAGCGCTTGACATCTTCAGGGGGGATGTTAACAGCTAACAATTTAACTCGATTAGGGAATTACAGGGTGAGGTTGTCAAAAGGCTTGCGAATCATCAAATAGAGCTGAGATACCAAGGACTGATTTCTGAGTTCTGCGTCTTCAACGATCCAGTCGGCCAGATCCTTAAGGAAAGTCCGGTTTTTGGCAAGAGTCGACCAGAATCGTTTGATGTTGCAGCCATTCTAGCGTGTCGTCGGGGGCCATTAACAAACAGACGATCTTCGTGGATATTCACCCGCCGTCCAAAGAATGTCTTGATCACAGTCCGGTTCCACTACCAACTCCTTATCTTTTTTTCAGAGGTAACGGAGACTGTAGAAGCAGAGACTCATTTGGTCAATTTTTCAGGGTCTAGTCAACCTCGTTCTAGCGAGTTAGGTTCTGGTTGCTTTAATGGAGAAAGTTTAAATGTTGATCAATCCTAGGGCATGTTACTTCCAGAGATTGTCTACAAGTCCACACCTCTCAATCAACGGGTGTTTTCCAGATTGTCCCAGTGCGGGGAAAAAGCGGCCGTGTAGGGAACAAAGAAGTTGTTAGGTCCACGAGATCTTCAAAAAGGCTCAGGTGTTGGAACTGTCATTAAAAGCGTCACCTTTACCATCAATGTTGTCGATCCATAGGGAAGTTCTGTCATTGCTGTGGGTACCGAAGAGTAACCTAAGGGCTATGCTTCCGGCTCCATCAGTTTTCCTTCCTTCGGTCACGGCAGATTTCAATTCCCGCTCAAACTTCTCGTCCTAGAGGGGTCGTAACTTCGGACAAAGGAAATTAGAAAAGGTGGTTGGAGACGGTTCATTCCTCCTATAAAGAACTCCGAGATCATTGTCATTGTCAATATTTAGAGTTTTCGCCATCAGGAAACCAGAAAAGCTCCAAAGGTCATCTCGTGATGCCAAACCCTCTTCTTCAGAAAGACTCCAGTAGAAGGTAGTTAGCCCGTCACTCTCAATCTATGGAAGTCCTTTGTATCAGAAGAATGTTCGGGGCATTATTCCTTCATTAATAGGCAAACATCTTTGGAAAAAGAATTTCGCTCTGTCTCGTCCTCAGGTATGAGTGTGCAGTACACCAAGTCATCAACCCCATGGTGTACGACTTGGTTAGTTTATCCGGTGTTTCTACCGATGAGAGTAGTAGACCTGTTAGATAGTGGGAATTTGGTTGGGCGACACCGACGGAGCGGCCACTTCATTGAACATTTTGACCTTGTTCGATATTTATTTTATATCACAGGACTGCGGTGAGATTTCTTTTTGTTTTCTTTTCGTAATTAGAGAATTTGATAAACTCTGTCCGGTTATTTGGGTTATTTTCTATTTTTTTCTTTCATACTTCTTCTTTACGCTCGTCCATTTTTTTCAAAGCTTTTGTGGAATGGTTCCTCAGAGTGAAGCTGAGCGATTTGTTTTGATTTTGTGTCTATTCAGTTTTTGCATTGGTAGTGTAAGGATCTTTGATGTGATATTAGAAAGTTTTAAAAGTCTTTGGTCATCCTCGATCTAATTTAATGCAACACTAGCAAATCAATATTCTGATATTAGGGGATAAGTTTGCAATTATTGGCAATTTTATTATTTTTCGCACTACTCCTCATTGAGAGATTTGCGTAAATCATCACCTTTAACTTTGTGGCCGCATATTAACTAAAGTTAACTATTCTTAACTATTCCAATTTAAATTTATCGAAGGAAATTTTAGTAGTTCCTGTTGTTCTATTACAGCCACAATTGACAAGTTACTTAGTCATCTTTTATTATTGTTTTCCTTCATCTACATTGTACATGTATTTCTGGAGGGACGATTAGCATAGTTTGGGTTACGATTTGCATGGCTATCTAGAAATTGAAAATTCAGTTGGAAATCAAAAAACTACTTACAGTTGTGTGTCCACGTCGTTTTATACAAAGATTTTCGTTAGTGGATTCTGCATCAATTATTTGAGCCAGCAAGCTTAGAAATCCTTTTCATCGAGCCGAAGCTGAAGCGTTAGGAGCAGCTTGACCGGTTCGCTACATCAAGGGCATCAAATTGCTTATATTTAATTTAGGCATGAATTAATTTCTGGGAACATTGTAATTGATTCAATTTTAATAGGATAGATAATCATTGAAAAGTATAAATTGATTTTTCAATAATTACGTGAGGTTAAGAATTTTCTTACTTGCTTGTTCGGATATTCTTCGATACCACCAATAACCTTATCTTACAACTAACCTAAAACTATCCTAACTTATACGCTAAAGTAAAAACAACCACCAATTAGGTTGAAGCGGATACACCCATTCCCATTTGCGAATCGAACTATCTTCGAGAAACTTCAGTTTCTGAGTGCAACCACTTATGTCTGGGAACCAGCACAAATCTACATCTAGTTGCAGACGTAACTACTTAGTGCCCAATGCCCTGATGTAGCAACGTCACATGTGTTGACGTATCTTGAAATCGAAAACTAGCTAAATGTCTTTTCTATAATGAATGAGCAAATTAAATTCATACATTTGGCGTTGCTGCAACTATTGGATGATGAATGAATATATGATAAAGGGCATGTCAAGTTTATTGGATCAGTTGACAGATCACCATAGTAACATTCTGTGTATATTATGTACTCACCTAGTGTTAAAAATTAAAAAAAAACTTTAAGTAAATCCTTTTGTTTTATTTCGATAATTATCATTGACAATTGTAGTTCTAGATATACCTAAAATACATCAGAAATGCTTTAGGCACAACTAATTATCAAGAGGCAAATGGATATTTTTGAAGATGTTTGAGACACTACTTTCACTTTATGGAGAAAGAACTTGGGAAAATCGCCTGAAAATATTCACTGTTGATGGTTCATGATCTTTTTGTCAATTGTCAAATGTACTCAGAAACAAATCGCATATGAAAATAAATTGTATCAATTAACAAAAAGTTAACAAGCAATTATCTGAGCGGGAAATTTAAAAAACCAAAAAATAGTAAATTATAGACTAACAAACACGTTAGTTAGAAAATTATAATAATGAAGCTAATTCACATCAAAAGGGCAAATAAAAATTCAAAAATAAAGAAAAACATTAGATTGATGTTGCGCGCAAGGTGACAACTGACAACCCTCATTCGTTAGTTGTTCCCTTTGCGGCACTGCCGCCACAACACATTACAATTTTTATTACTATAGAGTGTCGTGTATTTTGTCGGTTCTCTGTTTCACCCCGCTAGCGTTAGCGTGTTTATTAGGGCAACAAACTAGGGAGACTAACCAAAATACTTGACAATGCCGCTTAGTAAACAATTCGCATAACAAGGAAACTTAAATAAAATCAACATAGGGAAATCCAACAAAATAACCCGCAGGTAGTTCCCAAAATTTATATCTCGTAAACGCCCTCTAATTTTAAAAGCATTACGCTTTTGTTCCAGGTTCAAAGAGAAAACAAAACACACACAAACAAAAAGAATGGTGAGCACTTTATAATAAAAAAAAAGTCTGCAATAATATATTCCGAATGCCTATGGACGGAACTGACAACTGAATGGATTTAACCAGGAAATTCTAATTAATTGAAACGGGTTTACACCGACGATGTCAAGTTTTTGACAATGCTGTGGACACAATGCAATGGCTCTGCATTTTTTAAAATAAACATCAAAAAAGCTGTTTAGAGTTCTATTTGTAGTTTTATCTATTTAATTAATCATTCATATGAATAATGAAAGGCGTCCAAAGTGTATGGTGACGTTTTCAAAAGCTATAACATCCGTGCAGTATCAGGTGTCTAGCGGATACATGCATTATGAAAATTGAAATTTTTTGCCTGGCCTGGCAGTGCACCACTATTTGGCAGAATGCCTAGACAATTTCTGAAATGCTTCCATTATAATCTTCTAGGAAAATTCATATTCTTAACAAGGATAAATCTTTGATTGTATTTTACTTTTGATATTTCCACCTATACCATTTTTATACTTCACTTAAAAGCAAAGATAAAAATTCAAGGAGTTTGCATTTATTTTTTTTAAATTTTTTAAGCAGAAGTCTTTTGTGATATATTCTAAAGCAAATGGTAATCTCCATTTACATGTCAACTGTGAATTAATTAATAAAGTTAACAGAATAAGTGCATTCTGGTGTAAGTTGGGTAACTTCTTAGACAGAGATCCAAATCTTAGTTGTCACTCCGAGATGGGATTTAGATTGAAGAAAAGCGTCGTAGAATTTAAGTAAATGAGCTTTCCTACCTCCAAGTTTTAATTCCTACTACTTTAAGTGCCGCCAATTAAATAATTTTAAAAGCTTTAGTATTTTATTTGGCTTTGAGATCATCAACATAACGCAAAATTCGCGTTGCTAATAATTTTCTTTTGTTTTCTTTTGCTTGTTATTTGAAGAGTTAAAATAAACGGAATTTTTAAAACAACTGTGTTTTCTGAATTTCTGTTTATGTAATTTATTCTTATGATTAGTTTAGAATCAAACCTTTCTCTATAAAGTATCACAGTGGTCTTGATCCATAAATTAATAAAATGGTCGCAAAATTTATTCATTTATTTCATTAAAGTTTCATAATTAAGAATTTTATTATAATTGATCTTACTTTAAAAGAATTAGTTAAGTCAAATTTTAGTGTTCAGAAAGATGTAAGTTTAGCGTAATTTTTCATGTAGAAGTGAGCAAAAGGAAATATTTTTTAACTTTACTTTGCATTCTATCAACTTAGAAAGCGAGTTTAGTTGAAAATCTGTTTGTCCTACTTCATATTCTACATGACGTTTTAAATTATAACGTTGAGAATTCTTTTCTTAAGCTCTTTTCAATTTTAATTGAACCTCTTGATATAACCCGGGTAATAATTCGAAGTCTTTATGATACCAAATTCGATTTCCTAATGGTAAATTAGGAGAGGAACTACCATACAATTTACCAGATAAAGGCACGTGTTTATCAAAACCTAACTGGTTAGGGGTAAAACCAGCGACTTCATGTAAGTACACTGCCTCTAATCACACTTCCTATTCCAATTAAGTAGGATCCTGGGAGTTTTGTAATCTCAGAAGACTGTTATAGTGGTCGGCTACTACTATAAAATGTGATTCTTCTATGGAACTTTTCAATGGACAATATAGACTGCTATTCAGTAACGCTATAATTCCTTTCGCATTTATTTCATGATCTGCTTACATAGCCAGTAAGATGTTGGTTGGAGCTTTCTTTTTATAATAAAACTTGGGCTATTTCACAATCAGAAACGTTTTTTTGAATTACATTTCCCTGCCTTTCATCAGTAGTCCAGGCATTTGGTAGAAAATAAAATAAGGTTTTGATGGAGTTTTGATTTTTGATACTACATGGTATTTTGGGTCAATGAACACGACGCAGAGGTTTGCCAACAAGAATTTCCTCGGAAAATAGGTTTTTTCCCATAAAACGTGTAAAAAACGGACTTTTTCGGTTTTTTTCAAAATAACTCCAAAACTATCCATTTTACGTGGAAGTCGACCTTATATGAAACTACAGAGGATAAAATTTTCAACATTTTTTGTATTTGAAGATTTTTTCCGATCAATAGTTTATCCACGAAAGCGCCACGAAAATGGGTGTCAAAAGCAGTAACTCCCAATAACGGGAATTACGGCACTGTATACGTAGATTTAACACGAAAACCATTTTACGCAAATGTTGACCAAGTATTATATTAAAGGTGATGTAATTGACTATATTTTATGTATATGAGATCAATGACTTTGCTGCTAGCACATATCCCACCTCCTCCCCCACTACTAGTTTTTCACTGCTTAGTGAAATATTGCTCATTTCTATTTTTCGGTTACTTTCGGGCTCTTTCACTGTTTAACCCGTTTGTGTCTCAATTTTGAGTGAGTCTCTAAAGCGAGTTTGACAAAATGTAGGTGTATTTTATTTGTGACTCTTCTTTAGAAAATAGAACTACCGTGTCAAATGTTAAAAGCCGAGATATTGTATCGTTTATCGAAGCCAGTACAATAAGGAAGGATAAAAGGGACTTTTCCTAAAGAGAAAAACATCAGTAGATCTGCATGGGAAGTCTCGAAATGCATATGTAAAGAGGGTTGAGAAACAAAGTCCTTCCACTTTGACTGAATTTAATTTTCAAACTCATTGTTTTATGTGTGGAATGGTCACTTTGGATGAGTTCATTGCCGTTCAAGAGAAAGAGCTGATGAAGCAGATTTGAGAAAGTTATCAATCTGACATCAAAACGGTCAAGGCTAGCTTCATTGAGAAGTATGGGCACTACCACTACAATAACAAAAATGAGCGCAGAGAAACTAAAAGCCACGCAAAAAGCGATGGGAAGAATAATACTGGATATTAATTTAGGGGGCAGAAAAACGAATGTCGAAATTAGAAATTAAACAAAATCAACAGATGTTATGAATAGGATAGAAAACTAAAATGGCACTGGCAGGTCACTTTGCCAGAAAAACTAAAAACGGACAAAATCATAGTAGGTAGTCTGTTTTGAGGATCTCGAGTAACAAAGAGAAACAGATCGTACCAAACAGCATTAGACCGAAGAGCTTAGAAAACACTATAGGGGAGGTTTATGTCTATCAGTGAGCAAACAATAATTAAAGAAGAAGAATATGAGCAATTTCCATTAGCTTTTGTATAGAAGAAATCAAACCACAGATGAGAATGGAAAATTTCTAGAAAAGTTTAGAAAATGTGGGCGTGATCTAACTTTGAGACGTTGGGTTCAAGAATCTTTATTACATTTCTGAGTTGAATAACCAAGTCACTATGGCTTTTCCTTTCTTTCGATAACTTGAAGATTTAAAGTCAGAAAACCGTTGCTGTATATTTCTTTCTTCAATTTGTTTAGCAGAAGGAAGCGGCAAAATATCTGCTGGTTTTAAAAGTGTTTGTAGAGATTTAGTGGAGGCAAATTGTAAATAAGTTGATGGAGCTGGTAAAGAAGGTGGTTGAGATGATGAGTAAGCTAGAGGAATTGCTGCGGATGTTGAACGGCCAGGTAGCACAAATGCTGCAGAAGATGCAACGGCATCTTCTTCAACGTCTACACTTTCATTTTCAGTATTTTCTTCTCTTTCTGTTACTACAGCCGCACAAAAAACATGATCAGGGAAGACATCTGTCTGCGAGTCCACTAACTGCATTCTGAGTAGTGAAAGCCTTCTTATATGCCTCTGAAAACAATGTGGCAATATGATACTGCGTCACAACCCTGCCAGGATGTATTCGCAGCCACTTTGCTACTTCCTGGTTGTGAAACATCTTTAAAGAAGCAAAGAACATCACATCCAAAGGCTATAAGTGCAGGGAATGATAGAATTACCATGCCAGTTTCTTTGACATAGCTTAGGACATCCACATGTTTATGGTTCGAATGTCCATTAACTAGCAAGAGAGCCTTCCGTTCAGAGTTGGAATTAGCATGCTCCTAGAAATGCTTCAGCCATTGCAAAAATACTTCTCCTGTTATCCAGCCAGATTCATTGATGTGTGCCAAAGTCCCTATTGGTGCTCCATCAAACAGTTCTTATTTCATTGTATTCCTCACAAATATCAGAGTAGGTAGTGCAAAACTCCCAGCAGAACTCATGCAATACACCACAGTAGCATGTTGACCTCGCTCAGCGCTGGTTACTGCCCCAACTTGTTTTTCCCCTTTCTGCCAGGAATCTCTATGGTCTCTGAACAGTTGTCAAAGCAGATTTATCGACATTCTAAATCCTTGTTGGCTGAATGCTAATGGCAGTCATTGCTTCCTGAAGCTTTTTAAAACTTGGGGTTTGTTTAAGCTTGAGCTCTTTCCATAAAAGTCGCTTCAGGTTGTCTCAGTACTAGTTACTGAACCCACGTTCAATTAAATTCATTTAAATCATAAGTAGGAAATTACTAACCAGCCAGCTTAGTTTCCTCGTTGAAGCGATTATCGATTCCATTTAGAATTGCTAGTTCACAAGCTAGCTTCCTGATGATGTCTCTTGACCCCATTTAAATTTGTGAGTATTTTGTATTTGACTCTATTAATAGTTCAAAGATTTTTTGTTTGTTTCCAATATACCTTTCCATATAATTGTGTTCTTTCATGATGGTTATAATCTCCTTATCAATGCTCAAGACCGCCACGATTCTAGTTGGGTAAGACCATAAGTAGTCTTTATAGAGTATTTTGTAACGCGAGGTTACCTTACAAGTTGTTACCTTGGCATTTTGGTGGATTCCATCAAATTTCTTTTTCCAAAACTTTTAGTTTGCAGTTCTATCGAACATCAAACAAAACTTCTCTAATTTACTAAATTTCAGATAGTTCCTAGGTACGCATTTCTATAAAACAAAATTTTCGTTAGACTTTTTTTTGCAAATTAAGAATTTTAAATAAAAGTTATCTATCTAGTACACAGTTGTGCCTACTAAAGCTAAATAAAATATATCCTTATAATCAATTATAGCCTTGTATTCTTAGTAGCTAATCTAATTCAAAGCAAAAAAAACCTTCCAAGACTAACGATTTCCGCACAATTTCTATTACAACAGAAAACCCTCATTTGTGCCGAGAATAGGCGTAAATTTCTTTTGTTATTTCCGTTTATTAGGCCTGTTCTTAAGAACGTTCCAGCTCTTAAGGGCAGATGTGATTTCATTAACCTTCCCTGTTCTCTCGTAGAAAATTTTTCTTGTATTGAATACAGACGTTTTGTCGATGCGAAA
Organism: Ignelater luminosus; assembly: GCA_011009095.1. NCBI lineage: Eukaryota > Metazoa > Arthropoda > Insecta > Coleoptera > Elateridae > Ignelater > Ignelater luminosus. The sequence continues at coordinate 29,800 of VTPC01006133.1, read as the reverse complement.
TAAAATTGCTATACCTTTAAGAAAAAATTCCGTTATAAATCTGCCGTTTCCTTATTTTAATCAATCAATATATACATTATACGTAACGGAAGCGTCTGCGTGTGCATCAACAAAAAATAAAATATTTGATTAAATCGTCCTGCAGGGAACTGGATATGTGTGTTCGTATTTTGAATGCTAATCTACTAAAATTCCAGGACAGTTGATGATTATTTATGCTCCATATAAAGCGGGAATTAGAGAATTGGGAGCCGCTATCATCCTGCCGTGGCTAACTTAATCCACTTACTAAAATGACAGCAGGAAAATTAGTAAATATAAAATACGCCCTTCTAGTGTGGTCATGAATAATTTCCAGTATTGTTGTACTTAATTCTGATCGGATAAAATTTCTTCTGGTTTCAAACTTTAGGACGTCCGCTAATAAATTACAGAGACGTGAGGTCTCAACTGGTTTCGGCTCTATAAAAAAGAAACAAATATATTTAAATCGAGTTAGTTAAATATTTAATTAGGCCGATAACAGAAATTGTTCACGTAATCTAGTCACGAAACTTTTAGGCCATAACGAGCTGGTTTCGTTTTAATTAGATCAATTCGTGTTTTTCTTTTTTTGTTAGCTTTTTTCTTCGGTTTTTATGGTATTTAGACTTGCGTGGATAATAAGAAAAGGAAAATAATAAATAAACTGCTAAAAGATCTTTGAAAATGTTTCTATAACATCAACCGTTTGATACAAAGGCTAAACTGCCTCAGGGTATTACATCTATACCTACACCACTGTTTTCATTTATGTTCTACGCAACTACAGTTTTATTCAGTTTTATTTTAAATTTTCCTCTGTTTAATCCTACTCGCTGTTGCTTTTAAATAGATGAAGGAGGAGGTACCTACAACGACTTGTAGAGCTAATTAAATATGGTTGCTGTTATTGTTACTAATTAAGTACTCTGCTGATCCGCTTTATGGTTTTTAAAAGGTATTAGGTATTTTCTACTATTAAACTGCAGGGGCGTATTTCAATCTGCAATTTGATAGTTTGTAGAATTAACAAATTTGTATTTAAGGAGTATCATATTGAAATCAAAACGTGATCCTGTTTAAAAGTCAATTAAAGCAAATGTTAAGGGGAAGCTTCACTGACAGTTCAAGGGGATTTTCTGTCCTTTAGCTTCTTTAATGCGTAGCTGAGAACATTCGTCACTACGAATACTAGGATCTACTTTGTTTTTCCCTTCGAGCATTTTGTTTCTTATGCTGTTCCTGCCACACAATATCTCTGAGTCTTAATTTCTCTCAATTTACAAAGTGAGTTTTTGGTTTTTTGTGTGCCTTTGTTTGTTTACAACTCTTCTGTAAGAACTGTTTCAGCCTTTTGACTTTTCAAATTATTTTCTTTGAGCTTTGAACTTCTTCTGCTACGTTTTCAAGTTATAGTTTTTTTTTAACTTTCTATTTTACCTTTTCTGCCGCCATCAACTAATTTCTTTTCTTTTCCATTTTACATTTCTCAAGTAGATTCTCTTCATTCCTGTTCTCTAATAGAACAATTATTTATGATCAACTGCAATTTTTTGTGTTAAACCTTTTAGATGTGGAGAAACAGTATGAGAGAACCACGTTGTTGTCATTATTTAATTCACTAAACACAGTTGGTTTGATATTATTCGTTGTCGTATGGGACATACGAATGGTTCTGTCTGCTCTCGGAGTGTTTATGCAAAAGTTCACAAATCTTGTGTGTTTTGCAAAACCTTATGATGATATAATGATCTCTTAGAACACACTGTCAAACCTCTACATCTTTTAACATCGCATTTTGTCTTCTTCAAAGCTATAAAAGATGAGAAAACTGTATTTCTAAGAATGAAACTGAAATCTTGTGACCATAACCTGGTCCTTTATTGTATCTATTTGTACTTTTTTAAATGTTTCTACTGAGCTGACAACTTGGATCGGCAAGCTTTACTGTACGGATTCAGCTTTAGCAGATTAAATTCACTTTAATTTCATTTTGTACAATAAATCTTGATTGGATTGTTGCGTTTTTGGTCTTTTTGAACTCTTATCATTCTTCCGCTTTGCGGAGTGAAGAACTTAAATGACCGTTAAGTCGCGTGTGAATGTTACAAGTTGATCTTACACTGTGAAAATTAATTGCTTCGCTTTTTGGGCACCACAATATTTAGATCAGGGGAGTAATTCTGTGGGTTTGGCGTTTTTCGAATTTTGCAAATAAATTATTCCATGCCGAGGCGTTATATTATCAAGGCCACACACCAATTTTGGCCGTTTTTTCCCTTTCTCATTGTTTTTGGTTACGATTCATCATCAGCCTCCCTTGTTGAAATTCATAAATTTAACATAAACTTTTGGACGCGCTACCGTAACCTTTTCATTAACTTTTAAACTAAAATAAATTTCTCCTAACTTGGCCTAACAGGCAACCACTTGGCAACGCTTCATCGACTATGTTTTAAGTCCAAAAGTTGAGTCACATGCTTTCTTCTACCTTGCTGATATGATAGTTGAAACGGAAGACCGTGAAATTCACGTCCTTACGGTAGTTTCTTAACGTTTCCAGAGAGCGAGATTGATGCTGTTTAAAAAAAAACGTCTAGAGTTGACGTATCTAGGCTTTGTGGTAGACAAGTATAAACTTCATGCAGACCCTGCAAAAGTTAAAACAATTCCGCAGATTCCCAGTTTAGAAATGTAGGTGAGATACGTCAATTGACAGGTACAGCCTCATTGTATCAGCAACTTATTTCCAATTTTTCTACCTTGATTGCTTCAATGGTCACCACGTTATAAAAGAGAAAAGCTTGGTTCTGGTCTGCAAAAAGCTAGAAATCCTTGAAGACCATTGAACACTGCCCAGAACAAAGAAGACCATAAACACGTAATCTGGTATATCCGGAAATCATTGACAATTGACAACAGAACGAAAATGCTTACTGGTGATCTAAAAAATCTAAAAACTTCGTCCATATTTGGAAAGCTACAGTTTGACCAACCTCAGAAAAGCCCTGAGTAGGCGTGTATGAGAGAGTTACATGTTGACCAAGTATACTCACATCCAAAAATCTTTCGGCGGAAAATTCAAATAAAACTAAACATCACCAATAACATGTAATGGATTTAAGACAACTTTTTGTCAGTTAGAGTACTTGAGTAAAATTGCGCTCCTGATTGGTCGACGCTGTTTGTTATTGGAATTAGTTCGCATATTTTTCGGGGCTTTTCTGAGGTTGGTCGCACTGTATATGTAAACTCAACGTGGTTACGGATCATCATCACTCGTTGCTACGACTGAATAGGTTTAGAAGGGGCTTTGCGCCTCCAACAATATAATTTCAATATGATTCATACAAACTTCACAACAAACTGTACTCGGAATTGGTTCGATTGTAAATAACCTACTGGAGAATAAAAGTAACATATATGTGAAGATGTGCGAGCGGGTTCAAGAAACACCTTTGCATCCACCTAGCTTGTGCATGAAGAACAATCAGTTATACAAATATGTAAAATACACCTATGAAGACTTACACGATGCCGAAGTTCATTGGATGGTGTCTAAGGGGCAGTGCAAAAGACTTCTAGAAGAAGATCACTATCTAGGAAACGTATCATCGACTGAAAAATAAACATTACTGGCTAAACTTGCGCACAATGTTGCCTCATATGTAAACACATGACAGTTCTGCGCAACCACTAAACCTGACGGTCAAATGAGAAATAAACCCGAAATCAAATTTTTTAAATAGGGTTTTTCGAAAACTTACAAAGCACTGCTGGATAACGTAAGTATATGGTTTTATTAAGGTGGGTCTAGTAGATTACGCGTGCTCGTGTTTGTACTTTTGCCTCGATCACACGAATTGCCTTGCCTTTGGAAACCAACAGTTTACGTTACAATTTAGTTGCGGGTATGGTTTTGACAAGTCCATTTCACTAATAATATGAACTACACGGGCACTAAAAATCAACTAAAATTTCGGGCAAAGGTCTGCGAGTTTTACTTTAATGTACTGACGTCTAAAACTCCACAGGCTTGTAGCTTGTCTGGCTTCGCAGTATTGCAAGTTGGACGAAGCGTTAGTCCACATGCTAATAAGTCATGAGCAAAGTCACAAGTTCGAACATAAGCACGAGTAATCTAGATCTAGCTTCACAAACTCACAACTGAAATCAAAGACGTATGTCGCAGTTAAGTATCTTGAATTACTCCAATTTGCTTTTGAGTGCTAGATCAACACTACTAAACTTATATTCGCCTCCGTGTGCAAGAATTCTGACGCCCAAAGCTCGGACCCTAGAGGGCGTGTCAGGAAAGTGGCCTTGCTGTCCGAATGCATTTAGCAAATAATATAATAAACACTTCATTTGCCCACTACTAAATACTAAATAATAAAATACCTGAAGATGAAAAAATTATTAAATCTCAACCAACGGTGGCGTTTCTTTAGTTGCAAGCCTGTAAGTGGCGACATAATGCAATAATATAAAAATCAATCTAGTGCAGCAAAACAAAAAAGGAAGTCGGAAATATAAAAAAGTAGAAAATAGCAAAAATGGTTTCATATAAACATAAAGATAAAAGTCGAATCAAATGTTCAAAGATTATTGGTTCGTCTTTATGTACTACTAAGGTATTTATTGAAAAGGCTCAAAACAAATCTGTCACGTGGGATCGGTGCTGTATCGATATGGCCCTGAGCCATGCAATTATAAAATGAAAGATTGTTTAAAGGTTGAACCGGAAACTTACAGCATCGTTTAGACCCAGACAGCAAAAGTTTACTACTTTTTACAGCAATGTTACTATTTGTTAACTATTATTTTACATTCATACCGTTTTATTACTTCTCTTTAACTATTTTTAAGGCATTTTTGGGTCAGGTAACTATGTAGTAACGTTTTAGTTGGTATGAAGCCGTAACTAAACTTTCTTATGTTCTTTAGTAGTCACATAACCGTCAACTTACTATAAGTTTATTTGTTAGAGGAACCGAAAAGGTTCGTTGCGACAAGTGCACTATCTGATTGTCCCCTTGCAGTAATATTAGCATATTAAAGCTTACTTTTTAGGACAGAATACGTCATGTTACAATAAAACAACTATTTGTAGTAACTCTACTTCTTGCTGATTATTTTCTGTTACTCCCAACAACAACAAATTGATTATTAATATATAATATAAAAATATTTAGTATAGAAATTTCCAATATGCAAAAACCTCCTTAAATTAGAATACCTTCAAAATATATGAAATAAAGAATAATTCAAGTTTTTATTGCAATATTTAACTTGGCACAGAACAAATTAAAACATTTATTATTATATTCTATGTAAGTCTAGTCGTTTCTTGTTTACTTTAACTATGAATTAATATTTTAATTAAATTGATAAACATAAAAATTGTAGTTGTTTAGATAAAAATTTAAGGTATTTAGGTCAAATCGGTCTTCAGAAGGGACGCGCCGTAGCTACCCGGGGTTTTGGTGGCAGTGTTCGACCGTTCGCCCAGTAAAGAGACCAAAAGTTGTGTAGAATGTCAATACACCATATTCTTATATTACATTTTATGCCAGACAGCAAAAGTTTACTACCTTTTACAGTAATATAACGTTTTGTTAACTATAATTATACATCCATACTGTTGGATTACTTTCCAATAACTATTTCAAGGCATCTTTGGATTAATTAACTATATAATAGTTGCAATCTAGTTCCTATGACACCGGATGTAACCGTTTGTATGATATTTATTAGCTATATAACCGTCAATTCACAGAAAGTCTACTTGCTAGAGAAACCAAAAAGGTTCATTGCGGCAACTGCGCTGTCTTTTGGTCACCATAAAGTAATATTAGCATTTAAAGTCTACTTTCAGACACAAGCTCGTCATATTACAATAAAACAACATTTTATGGTAACATTCCTATTTTTTTACTATTTATTTGCTGCTACCACCAACGGTAAGTTTTCTAGCACACATCTAGCCCTGGGCGACAACGAAATCCAATAATAATGTAAAATAAAAACAATTATTATTGCAAAGCATTATTCACAAGAAATAGTTATGAATATAAAAACAAAAATTTTGTAGTTGTTGCAAAAACTGCCTTAAAGTATGTACAAAAAAAATTGTTAACAATGGCTGTGAGAAATTGTGCATAATAATTCCAACAACCTGTTTCAAAGTTTTAGTGACGATATAAAATAAATATATTCAAGGCGTATTCACAATAGCGTCTACAGCTTGTTAGCGCAGTTGGTCAGTAGCACAACTTACAAACCAGGTGGTTAGAAGGACAACTTACAAACCAGGTGGCTACAACAACTCAGGTTCAAATCCCGGTTGCAGAGGCAGACAAAGCTATTAAATAAAAAAAATGTCAGGCAACCCTCATTCCACCTGAATATGGAGACATTCCAACCCCCCCAAAAAACAACAAAAATAATAGAATGATCTGAAACCAATTAGTTGAAAAGGTTTTTAATTTTGTTTGACTTTTTGGATTTCTGAAAATTTGCGCTAACAATAATTAATTTATAATAAAAATAATTTATGTAGTTTCATGCACGGTTTATCGTCAGCACGCGTACGGCATCGGTAGCAGCCACGTAACTAAGTAGTAACTATATAGTAAAGATATAGAAAATGCAATGTAACTTTCGATTGCTCGGAAGATTGCTAGGCTTAGTGACATTCCCACAGATAGTTATCCAAACGTAATCTAAAAGTAATTCTACAGTTACAAAAACCGGGATTGATTTATTGGCTGAATATCCTAAAGTTTTGAACATTCTATAACACATGTCTGTAAAGATTCTGTGAAAACGATTAAGGAAAAAACAATCGTGGCGACATCTATTAGAAATTTAAACAACTAGTTTGAGGGTAATTATTAGGGTGATTATCACACCGTTGCCACAACAGTAAAACATCATCTGAAACAATCATGAATCCAGATTTAAAAATTTGCAGTCAGCTCTGTCACCGTTAATTGTAGCTGCTGATCACCTTTTCTTCTGCCATTTTAATACATTTTGAAAAAATTTAACAATAATTGATGTGGTTTTTACCTTGTCTTTCGCAAGGTTATTGGTGTATTCAGTCTCTGACTATCTCAAAAAGTACGTGTTAATTTTTCCTCTTGGGCAAGTCACTGTTGTTAAGTCAATCGAACATCAGGTTTTTTTTCTTTATAATTGTCCGCAATATTTAATTTATGATAATGGCGTACAATTTAGATCTAGGGAATTTGTTACCAAAAAATTCGCTTTTTAAGGCAGAGCCAGCGTAGCTTGCTGGTGAGTCCAAGGTTCTCTATGAGTCTGAAAAATAAAGTCCAAACAAGGATAGTGCAAATGAAACTCTAATCTGCCTGCTGGACAACCTTCAAGATCTATTTAAGGAGCCAGAACGCCTCAAACGAAAATGGGAAAGAAACATATGATTTTGCAGATACAGACAGCCGCAAGTAAACAATTTATATAAAGAAAAGTGTAAATATAAATAGGTCAAATCAACGTAAATACAAAATATGTACAACAAATTCTTAATTGCCCTACTCCTTAAATAAGTGCAATTAAGTAAATTTAATTAAATGCAAAAGCTGAATTAAAAAGAAAACAATAAAATTGGATAAAGTTCACAGACAGAATAAATGATTTGGCGGGGTCCGTTTTAATTTGCAAAAAAAATTGGAAAATCGCTGCAATGCGTCCTTAAAGTCTCTGTTGGATTAATTAATTCCCACGAAGTAATGTTTGAAAGCGCTTGCAGTACATAAATTTCCAACCACCCTGTATAAACTCGCAATTCTCTGTATTAGTAAAATTAATTTTGTAAACTCGATCTGTGATTGCAATAAATAATAACGGTGAAACCTCAAATTGCTAAATTCGAATAACTAATCTTAATTTAATATGTGCCTTACAAAAATGTTAATATCACAATTAAATGAAACTTTAAATGAAAGTTAATATTTATTAAAAAGTTGAATTTTAATAATTAACTCCTGTCGAAAAGAGTTTTACGCACAAAAGATAAGAATTATCTCTGTCGCAAAAAATTGCAATGCTACTTTCGCTAGTTAAAATTGTTTTAAAAGACATGTACATAAACTACTTATTGAATTGACCTAAAAGAGAATTAATAGAAAAGACTAAGACGCAAGAATACAGTAGAGTTTGTCCTTGAGGAAAGAAAATTGGCAACCGTCATGCAATAATCTTGAAGCACTTCTGAACAGGAGTTGGAGTGAGGACCTTCCCGCGGACGGGTCTTCGCATCTGCCTCAAATAGCCGGGATACTGTTCCCAGATATATCGCATTCCGGCTTCGAGTGCGAAGCGAGGCAGTCGACCCGGTCTCCAGCGAGAGCGTGACGCATCGGCGACGAAGAGTACGGGCTCAACCACCACGGTAGTTGGGAGGCTACCGCCATCCACCCTCCAGAGTCTGTGTATGGGGGGCACAGGCCTGGTCCAATTTCCACCGCCAACGGAGCGACTTGAGGTTGTACTGCTGCATCATCCCACCGACCGTCGGTCTTCAGGAATTGGGGAGCCAGAGGACCGCGACCGCCACGAATCCCACCAACCCTAGATGCAGCAGATGGATCAACGGCCGTTCCACCACCATCCGGTGCCTGCGTCGGGGGGCGTAGGCCCGGCCAACTTCATCCAACCATCTCAGTCTCATCCGATCGGCCCGGGTAGCTACCGGACCGTGACCACCAAATCCTTTCCTTTCCAAATCCTCGAGCCTGAGACTCCTCGAGGTATCATCACCACTGCGCCCGGAAATTCTTCGCCAATCCGTTACTCTTCCCGCCAAATCCTTTCCCGCCATAATTTCCCGCCAATAATTCCCGCTCCACCACACCCTCTCCACACTGTTCTCACTGGGTTTTCCGTGGTTTCCCCAGTGGTTAAGGCAAATGCCGGAACAGTTTTGCACTTCCACGGCACACTATACACACCTAGACACCTACACAACACTACACAACATATACATACTCTCACACTTCTCATTACACAATTCCAACACCGTTCTGAAAAGAACCGTCGCGTCGAACTCCTCGTCGTCTCTGTGCGACGGCTCGCTGGCCGTCCTTGGGTACTCCATCCAACCTGGGTCATCGACACCACCACCGGCGGGGATTATGGAGAACCTGCTTCCGTCCTGCTCCACCGTCGCCACCAGCCATCACCTCGTGGACCGGCCCGCGGGCTGCTTGGTATGTGACATGACATGACTACGACTACCACCAACTTCCTACGCACCGCTCCGTCGACGTTCCTATCTACCAACATCCCTCATTCTCCAGCCATAGAGAGATTAAGTTCTCTAAATGGCAGCCACCTACGGTGGAATTTATTCGTTGGTCCTTCCCAGATATGCGATCGTTTTCGCAAGATAACAGAAAAACAGAAAAGAAGACTAAAAAAGGCCTACAAAAAAAGAAACACAGCCGTCAGGGTCCAGAAAAACAAGTTTGATTTAAGAACAATTAGAATTTTAAGAGACAAAAATAACTAAAAGCAAATCTTACCAAAAATTGGTGTGTGGTCTTGATAGTGGATCAAATCGGCATAGATTACTGTTAATTCTCCAAAAGCAAGGAAAATTTAACGTAGCAAAAATACCAAATGAACAAAATAGTTGATTTAATGGTCTAAACACTGTGCAAAATGATAAAAGTTTTTAAAAATATCTGCTGGCAAAACTTGGATAAATTAATGACATAAGTGAAATCTAAATGTGTCAAGTCTATAAAACAAGCGTGTACCTCTCTCCCATACTTAATGACGTTTTCTGTTATTTGTCGCATAGCAAAGATCAGGTCTTGGGTTCCTCGGTTGACCCGGAAGCCACACTGCTCTTTTTCGAAAAGGAGTTCCACTTTCTTGGCCAGTGATGCTCTCCGTGATTCTGACAATTACGGTTGTTTTTTTTAAAGATTATACAGAGACCTTCTAATCCGTGAGTATTTTTACTGTTCTCTAGGCGAAAGCAGGTTTTCACCGACTTCTTCCATATAGAGCCATTCCATCCTGTCCCGCTCCTCTGCCCCGTTACATTTTTTTTCGGGCGGCAGCAAGCTCTGTTCTAGAAATCTGTCCTGGCTCGTCGGACTTCTCTCCATTCCCAGCTTGAATATCAGTGACATCATCACCGTCTGTCTTGGCATTTAGAAGTTTCAAAAAGTATTTCCTCTAACATTCTATGACACTTTCTTCATCTCTTAGCACTTTACTTTCTTTGTTTGGTATGTACTCTTTAAGTTTGTTTCATTCCTTTTAGAGTTTTATTGAACAGTTTTTGATTTTTATTAAAGTTTTCTTCCAGAGAATTGCAGAAACTTTTCCACTTAACAAGCTTTTTACTTTGAGCTTCTGGTCTTTGTAAAATTGATATGCCACTGTTGGTTTATTGCTGAGGTACATTTTCCACAATCTTCTATTTTCCCCTACCTCATTTTTAATTTCTTTGTTCCACCATTGTGCAGCTTTCGCATTTTTTCCTCCACACTTTATTTGCCTTGAAGATTGCGTTTTTAAAATAACTCCAAGCTTCTTCCAGATCATTCCCGTTAATTTGTTCTCCTAGTACATGAGTCTTTTTGCTTATTTAGTTTTATGTAGCGCTCCTGATTTTCCTGATTCTTCAATTCAGCTAGCTTGATCTTCTCCAGCAACTTTCCTTTACTTTTTCGTTTCTTGCTTGTTAGTGGTTTCGCGACTGCTTTGTACAACACCAGGAGATGATGGTCAGTATTTATTTCTGGTTCTCCCGTTACTCTAGCGTCTCTGCAACTTGGCAACTTGTTCTCCCCAACTATAATGTAATCGATAATCGACTTCTCAATTCTTGAGGGCTCCACCCTGGAGAATTTGTGGATGTTCTTATGTGGGAACAAGATGTTTGTTATAACCAAATTATTTGCTATGAAGGGCTGTAGCAGTCTGACATTATTCCTGTATTCTTCTCCATGTTTTCCTATTACACCATCAACGTCTGCAGGCTTTGCTCTTACCCTTCCGTTGAACTCTCTCAATAATATTATGTCATTGGTTGTGATACCATCAAATGTGTCCTGAAGATAATTATAGAAGTTGTCTTTCACTTTCTATGAGTCATCAAGCTACTAAAAAAGTTACTTCAGCTGCCTCTTCCTTTATTATTAACCTCATAATCTTCTCACTCACATTCCTTCAGTCTGATATATTGCTGGCTTCATTTCTATGAATCAGGAAATCTATTCCAGTGCATGACTTTTGGTTTCTTGAAACTCCGTCTTTAACTGCTTTGTAGCCTTGCTTTGTTTTTGATCTCTGTTAGAGCCAAAATTTTTATTTTGGTTTCACCGATCACTTCTACAAGTTCCACTACCTTTTCCTTTTTCAAGTTCCATATGAGAAGTACGATTTCGTTGCCAGGTCAATGATCGTTTGGACAATTTGGTTTGTTTCGTTTGTTTTCTTTTAATGGGTTTGTCCCAGTGTGCACAAGGACGAGAATTTGACGTCGAAAACATGTTAATGTGGTCAAATCAAAGTGTCTGGTTGAAATAGTCGTGTTATATTTTAGTAAAATATTTAAGGTGGCTTTGTCAACCGTAAAGTAACGTAAATTAAACGATATATTGACGTACTTTTACCGTCTAAGCCGAAAAATCGTCGTTTTTTGCGACACTGACACGTTGACGAACACTTTGATCCTTGGTTATCCACACACGAACGCGTGCACGTTGGGGTGCTATTCGGGGTACAAGAGATTGTCTTGTAGACCCATATCACGATTGGAAGGGCTGTCCCTTTAAGGTAAACATGCCTACTTCTCTCCCTTTCTTAGCTTTCTAGTCTGACTGTGTACTTGCTGTGGTACCTGCAGCTCTAGGGCCCGGATTTACCTGCTAGGAGAAAGGTTCCTTTCTTCTTTTTTCAACCGGGCTTGAGATCAGATTTTGCGGAGTTGATTTTGAAAGAACAGACACTAAAACTGAAAATTCTTCAGTCTCTTTTGGTTGTGCCAGGGTGCATAATAAGCAGTAAACCATCAAGTTACGTCAGTTTAGGCAACAAAATTTACAAAGTCTTACGCAAAGTCACTTTTTAATTGTAACTTTAAGTGAAGTGAAAGCAACAAGTGTGTCTTTCCAATATAAGAGTTGCAGGTACTATCTAACAATAACGTTGTACATTTCAATTGAGAAATCAGAACTTACTGGTTTTTAGGATAAATAGCTAAAATCGGTGCACTTAAAATGTTCTGACAGTTTTGCAACTTTTCTTATTTGATAAAATCACACCACCGAATCTGCATAACTTCCGGCAAATGTGAAAAACAAGGACAATTCAGATTATGAACTTATAACGAACTATTGCCTTCTCATCACAACATTTTCAGTTTTTAGTTTCGCATAAATAGCAGTGAAGCACAAAAATAATTCAGCGTCGAAATCTAATAAATTGATATTTAGACTTCAATTAACTGATTACTATCTAGTAATTGAGTTTTTCCACTAATCTTTGTCTGTCATAAATTGCAGACTTTTTGATGGGTGTAATAAAGCGAAAATTTTACTGTGACATTTTTTTATGTTAATACATCCGTCTTTTTACATTTATCTGCGTTTTGTGTAGGAAGAATGTAATATGGAATGTTTATTGTACTTTATATAAAGCATTCGTTAGTTTATTGCTGTGTGTTTAGTTGCTACATCTTTTTTTTATGTTCATCTTGGAAAAGTCAACATTCCTTATATTAAAATTTTATGATTTTCTCTAGCTTTATCAAACAAACCAGATTGAACGACACATGGGTGTGAGATATAAATCAGCGTATACATTAAACATTGAACACTTTTCTTTTTCTCCATCCGAACTGTCACAATTACGTTCAATTAAATTTGATCTCATATACAAAGATAGAAATTAAAAATTAAATTGTAGGTGTAACAATTGGATCATAAATAACAACGAGAATAATGGAAATTAATCTATTGAAGTGATCGCAGATGAAAAGTTACAAAGGGCTTGGGAAATCTGATAAATTGCCTTAAATTCCTCCGCTGTCAAAAAATATAAACGATCAAAAAGGGTAAACAGGCCGTTGTTGGGTATGAGGTCGCGCGATATGCGCTAAAAGCACGTATTTCATAAAAATTGCGAACGCGAAGCGCTCTTTGAGGTTTATGTTTCACTGTATTTCTAATAAAATTTCGTTCTGGAAGGCAAGTAACGTATCGACCGATATCTTTCAATGTTTTCTATTATTGAGTATCATACCGCAAAGTTTATGCTGAGCTTTCTTTCCAAATATGTATGACCTATTTTTTAAAGGTTAAACGCACTGGATGAAGACTTGGAAGTTTTAAATTACAGCAAGAGCAAATTATCAGATAACTTTAATATAAATCCTATTAAAGTCATAGCCGTCAGTGTTGTACATAGCGCGCGTGTTATTTCTCAACAAAATTTCATTACAATATGCAAATTGACAAAAACAAAACCACTAAATATAAAAGCTATTGCCCACTCGCCAAAGTCCTACAGCTGCTGTCGCCGAACATCTACTTGCTTAAATTTTGCATTAAATCCGGCTTTATAGCTTAAAATTAAATTTAGTGCAAATATTTGACAAAAGCCCTCATATAGTACATTAGAGTTGACGTTTATCTGGCGAGAACAGAATTATTTTCTTTGTTTTCTATTGCACCTCTTAGGGATAACTGTATAATTTTCCTTGAACTTTTATTAAAGTGCCTGGTGCGTAGGTGCGTAAAAAATACCCGTATTTGTTTGATTCCGGTGCTGACCGCAAGTTAATGAGGCGGTAAGAGCGGTGAACCGTTCATGGGTAACCCGGGATGGGAAATGCATCGTTTGACCCTGGCTGAGATCATAAATTCGAGAAAGCCATAATGAGACCACTTGTGTCTCGGCACTCTGCCAGACAAGAGAAACGATGCTAGATATTGAACATTTCCATTTCGAAATTAGAGGAAGCCATGGAAATCGTTCTGTGTTGTACAACATGGTAGTTTACTCACTTACATGCACTAGGTAACATGTATGCGAGATGACGAGCTTGTAGGGATTGGATTTTAGTACGACTGTATTCAAATATTAGCTTTGAGAATTTTTATATGGTAAAAGTGTAACTGATAAAACTTTCAAAAGGGATTTTCTGTTACAAAACTTTTCATAAATTAATTATTGCTTAAGTTCGTAGTATAATTTTGTATGTTGTTTGTTTAATTGTCCTAACAATCTTTTGTTACATTTACGCTTATAATCAATGCGACAAAGTTCATTAAAGTTTCATGTAGAAATAGTGCTGTAATACCACAAGTAAGTTCGATACTAGCTATATTGATTTTAGTAGAAAATAATAATCTAACCACGGCAGGTACTTACTGCAACTTATGATTAACTGACAAGTAAAGCATGTTCTGAAGGCAATGTTTGCCCTTTACTCTAAATGAGACTGCATAATAAAAGTCACCTTTCTAAGTAAGCATTTTGCTTCTGTTTTACTCTCTTATGATAAAAAGCATCAGAGATTGAAATAATTAGAAGCATAGGTGAAGTGTAAAAGGTAATACAGATAGACAGAGGGATCTCTGCAATAACCTGAGTATTTACTGAATTTGAACATCTCAGGAAGTAGAAGCTTTAATGTCTAGTTTCGATACTGCAGGAGGGGTGTCTTGACTCTTTGAAGAGTTGGCCCCGTTACTTTGCTAGATTACTGTAGGCCAACAAGAGGACAGAAAGGCAAGAAACCCGGACGGATTACAACGGCAATGACTTGGCTTGCAAATAGACTTTTGAATTATGCTACGTGGAATGTAAGAAGTTTGTTGGGCAAGAAGCAAGAGCTTGTGGAAAACGTAAGAAAATTGAAAATTTCGGTGGTTGGTGTAACTAAAACTAAGATGAAAGGTAGTGGGTGCAAGCAGCTGACAGATGGTTTCCTACTGTTCTATCCAGGTATTCCCTTATACGAGAAGGCACGACTACAGGTCACCGGCTTGGTACACAAGGACCACACTAAGAAAATCGAAGATTGGAAGTCAATAAATGAACGACTAATGTGTTTATCACTTGACGAAGAAAGAAGACGAAAGTTCACTACAATTGTGGTTGCTCACGAACCTAATAAATATGGTTTAACCGAAATAAAAAAAGAATTTTATCAAAAATTGCAACAATTGTAGACGAAACTCAAAATTACTTAATTGTAGTTGGAGACTTTAACGGGAGAGTTGGTAACGGCGTTGAAATCAGAAAGTCCTGGAATGATTTGGTGATTTTTAAAAGAACGGTAATGGTCAGAGGTTATTGCAGTTCTGTATAGCTAACCAGCTTGCGGTACTCAACACAATGTTTCCCCACAAAACTACCTACAAAAGCATGAGGGTAATAGTCTCAAGAGAAGAAAAATCCATTATCGATTATATCCTAGTAAAACAGCAGAATTAGAGACATTAGAGTTAAAAGAAGTCCTGAGATTGAAAACGATCATTACCTTTTAGTAACGAACAAACAACCAATGCAGTATCAAAGAAAGAAGAAGAAAACAAAAGTGGTTGAGGAAATAAAAGTTTGGAAATTCCAAAGCCTTGAACAACAAGAACTATTCCAAGCCAAAATGGAAAAAGAAACGGCAAATATTCAAGGCTGAAAGGAGGAAAGCTGGCTGAGAACCGCAATAGACGTTGTAAAGGCAGAAGTTAAATTGAAGACAGAAAAGTGGAAAGAGTACTTAGCTACTGAAGGACATTTGAGCGAAGACCAGCATATGAGTGCTGCACTCAGCAAAGAGGAAAGCTTAAAGTAGTGGTAAGAAAGGGAAAAAAGAAAACTTGGAAGGTATTTGGAGATTTCATGGAAGAAAGTACTGAAGAAAACCAAAAGCTGTTCTACAAAATTATTAAGAACATGAGGAAGGAGAACAAAGAGCTATTCCCGCTTAAGCTTCTAAACGATAAGGATGGGAATTTATTCACTAAAGAGGGAGACATCATAAAGCGATGAAAAGAATATTTCTCCGATCTGCTGAACGAAAAATGCGATGCATCTCCAACGGGCGTAGTACAAATCACAGTTAGTAAACAGAAACCAGAGAAGCAGGTTCAACCGAAACCTAGAAAGAAGAAATGAGGAATGGTTTCCGTAAAACTAAATTGAGCAAGGCGACAGGGTTTGATGAAACAGCACCGGATATGATCGAGAACATGGGCCAGACTAATGAAAACAAGTTTCTGAGAGTATTGATACTCGCATGGAGTACATACCAAATCCCTAAAGACTGGGAAATATCCGTTGTAATGCTTCTTTTTAAGAAAGGAGACAACAGGGAATGTCAAAATTACCGCGGAATCTCTCTCTTAAAATCTACATCAGAATTCTAATATCCCGTTTGAGATCACAGATAGAACATCAGCTGCACGAAGCACAAGCTAGATTTAGTCTAGTCAGAAGCACGCAAGACTGAATTTTTACATTTAAACAAATAGGTGAAAAGTTATAGAGTACGACAAGAAACTTCAAGCTTGCTTTATTGACCTAGAAAAAGCGTTTGATAGAGTGCCATGGCCAGAACTGTAGCGGGCTCTAAAGGAATGGAATGTTGATCAAGGTCTTATAAGAAGAATTCAAAGTATGTACAAAAGTTATAAAAACTGTGTTAGAACTGGAAACTGTACTTAAGATAAGTTCTATACTACAGTAGGAGTTTAAGAAGGAGCTATTATCAGCCCTCTTCTGTTTATAATTGATAATATTTTAAGTAGCTACAAACGCATAAGCAAATACTTCTTTGTAAACTGGAGAATAAGATATTTTGCTTTACGTTGACCATTTGGTTTTGTTGGAAAATTCAAGCGAAAATGCCCAGTTCAATATCTTAATTGTGTGATACGCTACCTAAGCAGTTGGGACATGAAACTTAGTACGTCCAAGTCCAAGACAATGGTTATATCGAGGCGACAAGTTACTCATAGAATCAAGGCCTACGGTCAGGATTTGGAGCAAGTCGAAGCCTTCAAATATCTTGAAGTTAATGTAGCAAGTGATGGAAAAATAAACTAAAAAATAAATTCCCGAACTGAAGCAATAGAAAGAATATTCTATTCGGTTAAATCAAAGTTCCTGCAAAAGCATGAAATATCCGAGAAAACAAAAATGTCTGTGTACAAGCCAACATTTGTTCCAATTTTAACTTAAGGCTGTGACTCATGGGCACTTACATATAAACACAGCAGCAGACTCTGAGCTCAAGAAATTAAGTTCCTACGACGAATTGCGGGCAGAACTAGAAAAGACAGGATCCGAAGTCAAACTATCCGGGACTCTCTAAATGTGAATCCTGTGACTGATTTAGCCCACAGCTCTCAGGTAAGACGGTTTAGCAATGTTGTTCATATACAGGAATCTCGATTTACAAGGCAGACCATGGAGGCGAGGATCCAGGGTAGGTGTCCGCGAGAGAAACGCAGAGTGACCTAGAAAGACAACATCAACAAAATACTGCTGTTGGTGTTTGACCCAGGGCAGGCTTTGGATCTTATAGTTCCGTGAGACAAGCTTAGATTTTTGTACCTTTTTATGTAACACAAAATAATTAAGTGCGGTGGTAAAGAGAATAACAAAGAATGCGTCCATTGAAAATAGAAAATAGGTGTGTCGTGGTATTCTCTAGCAGGAGAGTGGATGTGAGGAATACCTTCCACTGCTGTAGGAGACTTACGTCTGAAAAAACAAAGTATGGTACGTATCATCAAATGCAATGATTTACAGCAGAGCTATTTAACAGAAGAATCAAAAATATCCATTTACACTGTCTGGTAAAAAAATAAAAATTGAATCGCTAGATTCACCCCAACAGCGAATGCCAAAAAATTGTCTTCGATATCTATTCCTCATTGGTTACGAATGGCAATTATCAGCTGGTCCTAGGGATTAAAAAGCAAAATTTTGACGCGATCTAGCTGAAACACTCTCGTCATGATCCTATCTAAGTTGAGAATGGGAACATCACAAAAGTTTCTCAGCTTACTATTTAGAAGGAGGTCGCAGTCAAAGGTGAGCGCAACAATTACTAAAGTTACCAGTTTTCTAAAAGAACATTTTGTACCAAAACATCTGAGGTACTCTCACATAGCACGCGTATAGAAATATTGGCTAGTCATAGTCCAAACTTTTTTGCCAAACTGTGTAACGTTCTGGACGGAAATATCACTTAAATCCTGGACAATACTTACGTTTATATACAGACACTGTAGTCTATGAAACTCAACGCAGAACCTTTAGTATACAAGAGAAAGAAAATTCCTTAAAAGTTATAATAGTTGTGTTAACTTGAGGGATACACTTTGAGTATGGTAACTAATTTGTTAGTAGCAGCACAAAAAAGGTCTTTATATACATCAGGTAGCAGCGATTGTCTGCATGTCGGTCAGTCGCTTGTTTTTACCAGTATCACCGTCGAGGCGCCAGACTTTGGCACAACTCACAGTCCTGACGGGTCAGAGAGCTTCCCAAGAATCCAACCCCCAGGCACATGTTTTTGGCAACGTTCTCGAAGGAGTCCATCAACCGCCAGATGACTTCTTGTTTGATGTCCAATCCTTCTGCAACGTCAACTATGACTTTTGTCTAGATTCTGATATTAACCCTGTCTCCATGTCTTCCTTCCGGAACCATTAACCTTCCGGGCACCATAAGTTTGATCCTTAAGAAGAAAACAGCTGAAGCCCTAGAATCCGGCAAGAGTTTTGTTTTGGAGAACGATTCCCTTACCAGAAAAGCTTTTGGTACTTAGCTTCTGCTGCTATCGCCTTTCCCATCTTCTCATTGTTAGCTGTTGTCTCTCTCATTTTTCGAGCACCTGGAAATAGGTAGCAGTCGTCATGATCCGTAAGCCTGACAAACCACGGACCAACACAGCATTGTACAAGTTTATCGCCCTTCTTAGCAAGGTTCTCAAGAGCATTTTGTCAAATTAAATCCTAGAATTCCTAAACCCGTAGAAGCTTCTCCCTGGCTATCAAACCAAACTCCGCCTTGGTAGATCCACTACGGATCCCATTGTCCGTCTCCACATCGACATTGCGGTAACCTGCATTGTAACGCCCACGTCTCTGGATATCAAATCGGTCTTGACAGCTAACTGTCTACCCTTCAACATCGCATATGATTGCGCCATTCTTAGTCCAGAATGCACGTGGTGCGATCTGGCGTTTTTCTACTGTTCATCCGTTTGCCCCTTTTATTCATCTTTTACTGCTGTCACACCATCCGCTTTAGCAGTCCGACGTCCACCTACCCCAACTTTTGCGGAAGACACGACTCTGATGTAGAGTGTCAAAGCTACGCCAAAAAATCGCAAATTTTGGTATTTGAACTTAGATGACTGGGGACTTGGCTTCTAACGTAAAGAAGCAAACTAAACTCGCAAAAAACCATTGCCATTCTATTTCGAAACTGCAGCTACACAATACAGACAGATTTGACCCAGACGACGTGTAGCAGACAATGTTACACACTTGTAACACCTTTTATCATACCCGTGATTGATTTTCGATTCGCAATTTTGCAATCACGAAACTCCGAAAGAAATAGATGGCTACTTGCAGGAGGAGTATGCAACTGAGACTATAGATGCGTGTTTTGTCTTTATAAGTGGTCAGTACATAAGAAGGACTCTAGAAAACAAAGGAACACGTTCTCGATGTTTTCAGAATCCCACCTCCACTTGTGCATGGGAAACCCAAAAAAAAACTCTAACTTCCGTCTTCTGTTCTCATGAAACGTGCTGCCCACCTTATCCACGAATTTGTGGACAGCTCCGTCGTATACAGATTGGTGTCACCCATCTACAATAAACATTTCCGAACGACGTAAGTAGCGGTTTTTGCACTACGGTCGCATTCGGGAGGCCAAGGATTATTTCCCGGTCGACTGTTCTTGTTAAGGTTTTACCATGGTTTTGCTGAAGGGTAAGGCAAATTCCGAAACAGTATTCTTCTACGGAACGTACCTACAAACGCAGATCCCATCACAACACGCAGCCGTGTCATCTCGCTAGCTTCAACCGCCACCACAACACAGCATGAGTGCGATGCCCCGGATGATAACATGACAGCGTGTTCTTGACAACCCAGAACGAGCACTACTACTTCGAAATTATACGTCGCATTATCCTCACCCCACAGAACCCAATGTGCCTCATAGGTAAGGCCAAAGAGTGACACTCTTTGGACGACCTCTTGGAACGTAACAACGATTTGCTTGCTTGAGATCGTATTTTGGTTTCTTTCTTCACACAATGTATTGTCATAAAATCTTCTTTAAGGCTTCAAGCTAGATTGTGATGAAGATGGAATCCACGCTAAAATAATGCAATGACGTTGCGTGTTAGCAACAGTTTTATTTTATTTTTTCTAAAAAAATTTATTTTTTTATTTTAAAATGTAAATTGCTGCTGATATTCGGCTTAAGTATATTCTGTTTCCTAAAAAACATCCCAAGGGGTAGCATTTTCATTTATACAAATACACCTATCAAATTTTATATATTCCTAAATGGGACAATAAGCTTTCCAATCAGCTGTCTGAATTTATTTCTCTTCAATAAGAAAATAAAATCAAATGTTGGAAACAAGTATACCCTGTGCCCTGCTTGCTATAATATATAATTCAAAAAGTTTGTCTGCCGCTAGTTGACTTCAATAACTAAAACAACCAATAATAAAAAATAGTCCAGCTATCTACGTGAACTCACAACAATTACAAAAAATCCACTTCAACAAGAGACAAAAAGCAAAAGCTTTAACTGCAACACATGTCACGGGAACAAAAAGTGAACGTTACATGTTGCCTTTTGCATTGAAAAATCTCTCTAGTAATTCCTTGAGCAAAAGTTCGATTATGATGTTAGAAGAGTGGTGAATCGATTTTGGCGAACAGGTAGTGTATGTAAAGAAAATTCTACTAAACGTCCAACAGTTCTGATCGAGAACACTGTAGAAAATATAAGAACGCACATGGAACGGAGTTCTTAAAAATTATCACGCCAGTTGGCACAACCTGGTGGGTACTTAGTTTTCTTATACTCAGTTTTTCATAATTAAGAGACGTTGTTTCTTCACAGGATTAAGTTATTCAACATGTCAGACAGCTGTAAAAAAGGAATTGCACCTACATCATTACAGAGTTGAGATAGTGCACAAATTATATAGACTAGATTCGGAAACCTCTAAAGTTTTGCATGAAACATCATTACATCCGATAAAAATAGGAGTATGGCTATCCATGTTCAACAGGCAAACAATTTGGCCCGTACTTTTTGAAAATACTATAATAGCCAATCGTTATCGGAATATATCTGCTTTTATTTATTGAGCAGCTTCACGATGACGAATTACTAAATGGATATTTCCAGCAGAATAATGTAACAATATTTAGAGGAATCTTATAGAGAGGGGCTTGTTACTGGTGGATCATGGGCACCGAGGTCCCCTGACCACACTTCTCTTGATTGTTTCTAGTTTGGGCATTGAGAAATTTTGTTTTTGATGATTGATGCCCTCTATATTGATAACGGTGGTCATGTGGAACACATTTTGTAAAAGAAAATTATTGTAATTTGTAATCATTTATAGAGCAAACTCATTGTAGGAAATATTTGTGGTTTTATCAGTTCAAGTAATTTATTTATTGATTTGTATTTTATTAGTATTTTCTTATTGTGAAATTCTTTGTCCTTAGTATCTGCATTTTGTTGCTGTTTTATAATTATCTATCTGCACTTAGGAAGATGTTAATAAATTACCTTCCTTTATTCTTGTCAATTTTATATAAAAATATTTGATAACCCTAGATTATAAACAAAAATAATAAAGTTCATTATTTGACTTTGTGGATTGTAAAGATGAAGAAAACAAATATTTATTTAACTTATTTAATGTTGTAATAAAATAAAAAATAAGTATTGTACTACATTTTTTTTACTACCATTATTGAGTTGTCTTTGTTATTAAAATTTTGATTTTCAGTCAATTACAATTTTGAAATGGTAGGCAACTATTCCAACAGTACTGTTTTGTGAGTGACATGGACTTCATTTAAAACAAGATTCATTATAATCTAACTTCATTTTGCTAGTAGATGACAGTAGATGGTTGTAAATATAGATGGCATCTCTGTGGAAAGTAGTTTTTTCTGGACGCCATTTGAATTTGTCGTTGTTTGAGTGTATAGACCTGTATAACAATCTAGACTATCTATGAAAAATAAGGAATTACAAAAACAATCTTTGTAAATTTCTTAATAAGCTCTGTGTATTATTATTCAAACAAATTAGGTGTACAATTTATAAACATGTGCTAATCGTGCAATAATAGCTATAATGTAACAAAGAAATTACACACATAGATACAAGAGATTTCACGACTATTTTGGGATAGTAATTGTAGAACACGAAGATAGTTAACCACTACTACTTTAAGAAAGGTATTAATATTCTCAGTAGTAGAATGGTAAACTTCCAAGACTGCAGTCGCGAAGCATCCTGCACATACATTATTTCTGACAATATCTAAGTTAAATACATATAGTACCTAATTCTACAGAATTTTACTTGTTCCATATACGTTTTGGTATATTTTTCCAATCTATAGGTTTATCTAGAATACGCCCATAAATATTAACGCGAATCACGACATCTAGATTAACATACATATCAATATCTAGCTTATATGAACCCACAGGCATATGTGGAGGCCATTTGGAATAATCTAGTGCTAGCATATCAACATAATACAAACCCTGCAATAAAACGAACTGTAATATAACAGTAGAATTTAAATATAATACGATGTAGTGGGTTACCTTTTTTAAATCACAAGGGTTCAGGTTTGACGATTTCTTTAGCATGTCTTTCATAGAGAAGGAATTCCTATTGTATTCACTGCACACATTTGCTTTGAATGTCACAGGAAAAAACCTGTACTCATTACTTGCCATTTTATAAGCCTGTACCGACGCCTGTATGTGAAAATAATCTTTAGATTGGATGAAATATTGAAATGAATTAAAAACTTACAATTATGTTGCTACCTATATCAGCTTTTAGTACCATTGTGCCATTTACTGCTCGCTGAGTCCGGTTAAACCAAGTTAAACTTATTTGAAACGATTTATAATAAGATTTGTTAAACCAAGAGCAATTCATAATGTCATATTTAACATCGTAATCGTTTTGAACAAAGTTTAAGTTGACCTGCAAAAACAAAATATAATAACATTTGCAACTATAAGATGTCAGTAGAGTATATATATATATATATATATACTCCAATGAATCATAACTAATTTTTTTGGCCCAAGGCTGATTTCTAGTTTGATGGGTTTTCCCCGGGGGTTTTTTCCGGGATTGATTTCTAATTAATTTTCCCGACCTTTAGACGATATCACATATTTTAAAAACTCCTAAATATTTTCAAATTTATGAAAGTTGGCGCTAATTAATTAATTCCTTGCGAAGTTTCTATTGTAATGCGCCACCACTGCTTTAAATTTCAACTATCACTCAACAAAGCCCTACATATCTGGTTACGCCACATATTTTAATCAATATTTTCAAATTTTCAAATTCTAATTTTTAATTTGGCTAACGTTCAGACTTCGCCACATATTCGTTAAAAGGGAATCACAGAAATTTTAACAAAAAGGAGGCAAGGCTCATCTATAATAAAACGTGGTAATAATTTATTTATCGAAATTTAAAAATTAAATATCTGTAAAAAACAGACAGAGCTATGGAAATTTCTTCTTGCCTGTGCGTCATTAACATTTCTGTAATTACTCCGTAAGTAGTGTTAAAAATATTTGTGTTACGCCACTGCGTTAGTTACATTTACTTTTATAGAAGGTGTAGAAGACGTAAATAAAGTTAGTACCCCTCATTTGCGCAAGTGAACAAAAATTAGTCTATAATTTAGGACTAATTTAAGACTAATTTGTACCCAAAAAATTAGAGTTTGTACCTATGCCGTTCAGCCAGAACAGCGTTTTGAAAAGTGGGGGCGCTAGCTTGACTTAAGCCAGCATCCCCATTTTCATCAAGTACGAAACATTTTGCATAACTGCATACAACTAATTTAAGACTAATTTGTACCCAAAAGCATTTTTATCAACGTTTGGGGTAATTTTTTAATTTTATTTATGTTGGAATGCGTTGTGTGCGTGTAATCAGAGGATTTAAAAGAAATGTGATTCTTGTTTATTGTAAAATAAATAGATATATTTATTATAAATAATGTAATATATTGTACAATCATTTTTTGAAAACTTCCTTAATTTCAATAGGTTAGAGTTTCGACGAAAATGTATTACAATTTATGCATTTTGCAGTAAGCAAGTGTTACGATTTGCAGCATTGTCCAATTACAGCTTAAAAGAACTAAACTTTTTTATAAAATTATTACATTGTTGTGAAGTTGCCGGACATTTTGTCAAATAGTTCGATAGTTCTCAAAAGATTATTCCAAGAGTTCTGCTAAAATAATGCTAAAAATTGATACACAAAATAATGACTGCTTACTTTATGTTGCAGGCAAATGTTCAAGAAACCAAACAAAAATTGAGAGTTTTGGATTCAAATTAAAGAACTCTACAGATCTCAACAGGTTGTCCCAAGAGCTCAAGGAAAATAATGCAAAAAACTTAAAATACAAAAATAGTCCAAAAATAAACTAAAGGACGCTAAAAAAAAGTAACACATTGATCGTCCCACGAGCATAATATAAATAGTTAATTTCTAAAAAATTTAAGGATTATTTAATACTATCAGATACTGACTACACTGTGTCCTGCCTAGCACATTTCGTAAATTGTTAAGGACTTTGTTTTCAACAAAATACATCAGAATTTCATCCTTCGTTTAGAAATTTTGAGAACATCGTTATTCTGGTCGAAACTATTTTGTTTTGTCAAACCTGTTCAGTATACTTAGTGATCTCAAAAGATCAAGGCCAAAACTCATCACAACTCTTTGTTTTTCAGATACAACGTTTCACAACTCCTTCGCCGTCTTAAACTCTTTGACACTCTTTTGATCTGCCCTAGATTCTTCAAAACTCTATATTCTGGCAAGAACTTTTCGTTTTTTGTTGAACGATCTTTAGAACTCGTTCGTTCTGCTCAAAATTCTTTGTGTTCTGCATAAAATTTATTTGTTTTGCCCAAAACCCTTTAGAACCCTTCGTCTTCTATAAATACTCTTTTATTCTGTGCAGTATTCTTTAGAACTTCATTCATAAACCATACAACTCATCAGAACTTCTGCAGGTTGTTCAGAATCTTTAGAACTCTTTGTGTTTAGATTAGAACTTTTGAGAAGTCTGTGCGATCTGCCGAAAACTCGTCAGTACTGGATATAGCGAAGGAGTTCTGATGAGTTTCAAGCAGAAGAAAGGAGTTCGGAGCTGAACATGTAGAGGTCTTAAGAGTTCTGTGCAGTTCACAACGAGATATACGGACAATATGCAAGTAAAATAATAGTTTATAACAAAAATGTATTTGGGTACAAATTAGTCTTAAATTGATACAGGAGCATTATAAACTCAGTTCAACTTTTTGACAAAAATTCATTCTCTTTCATGTAATTTTTGTAGAATTTTCACTATTATGCAATTGCTGCTTAAACAAATTGTTCATAACAAAAATGTGTTGGGGTACAAACTAGTCTTAAATTCAAATATGAGGATTTTGAGCGTAGATCGGCTTTTAAACTAAAATTTATTTTTCTATTATGCATTTGCAGCTAAAATATTCTTTATAACAAAAATGCTTTTGGGTACAAATTAGTGTTAAAGTAGTCCTAAATTTTAGACTAATTTTTTTTCATTTGCGTAAGTGGGGGGCGAGGCGCTAACTTTATTTACGAGTGTAGAAGTAAGGTTAGAAGTTGTTGACCATAAAATGACATGTTGAGATGTGTTGAATGTATAACATAAATAATAGATTATTTATAGTGTATTGTTTTAATTTTAATCAGCAATTTGACTTCAAGTTCTTCACATCTCATCAGGTTATGGAACCAGGCATAACGCAATAAAAGTTTATGAAAGTATTATTACTTGAAAAATATAGATGTCATTGCCTGCAACATGAATTCAGGAATAGTAAATTTTCTACAACTAAATGCACGTAACTTCCACAATTGGAAATTTAGAGTTATGGCCTTATTAGAGGAAAAACAAATTAAGGAAATAATAGATTATCAGAAGCAAAACAAGAGAAAATTTGACTTAAAAGATGTAAAAGCAAAGTCGATTATAATACAGTGTGTTACGTATAAATATCTTGATTTAATAAATGATGCAAAAAAACAGCAAAACACATGGCGTAGGCGCTAGAAAACGTTCTTTAGAGAAACAGTATTTTTACTAAGTTAACATTAAAAAGAAAGTTATTAACTTTAAAATTACGACAAAACGAAAAGTTGGAAGACCATTTTTTGAGCTTTCACACAATTATTAGAGAGCTAGAAAATGTAGACTCAAAAATGCAAGACTCTGATGAGGTATGTCATTTATTATTATCATTAAATGAAGATTACGATCAAGTAATTATTGTAACTTGAAACTCTAAATACTCATGTCACTATGGATTTTGTAAAATCTAGACTTTTAGATGAAGAATTAAAAATAAAAGGAAAAAGCATGCAAAGAAATAATCCAAATAATGATAGTGCCTTTAAAGTATATTCTTTTAAATACTTTTTATAAATGTGTAAAAGAAGGCCACAAAGCATCGAAATGTTAATTGACAAATAGAGGTAGGTCCATTGGTCGACGTGGAAGAGGATGCAGATATCATGGACGTGGTAAAAAAATTCAGAAAAAGCTAATCAAGCAAATACTAATGAAGTATCATTTATTGTGTCGAATTGTGTAAATAATTTAAATGAAGAAAATCTTTTCATTTTGGATTCAGGTGCTACGCAAAATCTAGTAAACAGTAATCTAGAAAACTTTATGATAGATGTGCAGACTTTAGATAATGAGATATACATTCATGTTGCAAATGGGGAAAGCATGGTTGCTAAAAAGAAAGTATCTGTCAGGGTAAAAATTTAAGTATTGAGGCATTAATTGTTGCTGCGCTAAAACATAATCTTCTGTCAGTATCACAGTTAATAAATATAGAAAATAATGTGTATTTTAATAAAAATAATGTAAACATGGAACATACCTTTGAATTTAGAGGTAAAAGATTAAATAATCTCTTTATGTTAAATATATACTTTGAAACTAAGACTGAATATAGTAATAAAGCTGTTGATAGTGATCTGTAGCATAGAAGATTAGATCACCTTAATCGACAAGGATTAAAACAATTAGGGTTACCAAGAAGTCAGGAAAAATGTTCAGAATGTATCGAAGGTAAATCATCAAAAGTACTATTTCATCAAAATATCGAACGAACTCAGCAAATTGGAGAGTTAATACATAGCGAAGTAGCTGGACCAATAAAACCACCTACTTCTAAGGGATATAAATATTTTCATGTTTTGATCAATAATTTTTCCATTTTGTAGTGGTTAAATTATTGAAAACAAAAGATGAAGCTGCAAAAAAATGTAATCGATTTCATGTAACAAATTAAAACACAGCATGGATCTAAAACAAAAACGATAAGATGTGACAATGGAGGAGAGTATTCTTTTAATTATTTTAAAGAATTTTGTAGATCTAGAGGAATTAAATTATAGTATACAACACCATACACACTACACCAAAACGTTATATCAGAAAGAATGAACCGAACTTTGATAGATGAGGTGAGAACAAAATTTGTAGAAACAAATTTGCCAAAAGAATTATGAAGTGAAGGTATAAGGTGTTCCGCTTATGAACTAAGTTGTTCGTCACCAAGTGCAAATAATGGTTTTACTCCTGCAGTTACATGGTAGGGTTATTATGATTTATCAAGACTAAGAGTGTCTGGCAGTAAGGCGTGGATGCTGGAACTACCTAAACAAAGCAAGTTAGATCCAGCAGCCAAATTACTGATTATGGTAGGTTATTCTGGTGGTGGATATTGATTATAGTGCAAAGATACAAATAAAATAATTTGTTTAAGAGATGTCACTTTTGATGAACCCAAAGTAAGAATTGAACGTGAAGAAAATAGAAATGAATTAGTTAGTAAAAATAAAAAAACAGCATAAATCAGTAAACACAGAAGAATCTGTCGAGCAACAAAATAGACCCGAAGAAATACAAGATATGCAACAAGAAGAAGAAATCGGTATTGATGAAGGAAGATAAGAAGTAGTTGATCAAGAAAAAACAACAAAAGGTGGAAGACAAATAAAAATATTAAGACATCTAGGCGATTATTAAATATATTCAACGTACTGTTTGTTAGCTAGAGTAGAAGATCCAAAAACTTACAATGAAGCAATTTTAAGTAAAAAATGAAAAATAGCAATCAAAAAAGAATTATCAACACACAAGAAACAAAAAACTTGGATAAAAACGGAATTACCTTAAGATAAGAAGACAATTGAAACCAAATCGGCATTTAGAACAAAAGAAGATGCAACTAAGAAAGCTAGAGTTGTTGCAAAGGGTTTTCAAAGTAAGGAGGAGAATGCATTTGAACATTTATATGTACTAGTAGCAAGAATGTCTACTATACGTATTTTATTATCGCACGCATTACAAAAAGACTAGAAAATAAGACAGTCCGATATCCCAGTCGCTTTTTTAAATGGAATGTTAGAATCTGAATGCTATATTTGTCCATCAAAAAGGTTAGAAACCAAATCTAAGGTATTAAAACTAAAGCCGAACACTTTATGGTTTAAAAGAGTCCCCAAAGGTATGAAATAATCGTTTCGATGAATTTATACTAAAAAAATGGATTTAAAAAATCGAGTTATGATTGCTGTTTATATTGTAGTAAATTAGTATGGATATTGATATATGTAGATAATTTAATCATCACTGGGTAAGAAAAATAAATTGAAGAGATTTTAAAATTATTAACAAATGAATTTGAAGCTCGAAATATGGGAGAAGTTAGGAGTTTTCTTGGAATGTCTATAGATAGAACTTTTCAATATAGAACAATGTAAAGAAGTGGATACTCCTATGGAAACTGGATTCCAGATTGACCCCGATCAAAGTGTAACCAATGTGCCCTATAGGAAATTGGTAGGACGTTTATTGTACTTATCAACCACTTCAAGACCTGGTAGTACTTTTTCAGTGTCTTATATAAGTGGAGTGCTAGATAAACCAACCAATCAAACGTGGAAGGCAGCAAAAAAGGTACTTTGGTACTTAAAGAAAACGAAGACTACTGGCTTAGTTCACCAGAAGGGAGAAGATTCAATTGAAAGTTCTACAAATGCTGATTGGGCATGTGACAAAATGCATAGAAAAAGAATCTCTGGCGCTATAATATTCAATTGTGGAAATCCAGTAAGATGATTTTCAAAGAAGCAAAGTAGTGTTGCTCTCTCTATGGCTGCAGCAGAGTACATCGCCGCAGCTACAACCGCTCGAAAACTGGTGAATATAAAAAGTGTATCAAGTGATTTTCAAGTTAATCATGAGATTGTGATATAATGTGATAATAAAAGTGCCACTGATTGATTTCGAAAACTTCTGAAAATCCAAAAAGAACAAAACATATAGACATTAGAGTTTATTTTTTGAAAGATTTGATTAGAAACCAAATAATTAGAATAG
>VTPC01006128.1:0-42309 GCA_011009095.1 Ignelater luminosus | reverse complement strand
TTTTTTTTCTTTTCTTTGCTCAAACAGTCATTGGTTTACAGAAAACAAGTAAACATAAACGGGTGATTAACAAATAGATCCAGACTGTAGTAATCTAACCTTACTTTCAGTACTGTCATTTTTTATAATTTAATTAGTCTTATGAACAAATAATTTTGGTGGAATAGCAATACCACCTGCACCTAAGCTGATAAGTTCTATTGACCTAGAGATAAAGTTGATCAAAATAATCAAGAACAAATAATAAGTAATTACATTCTAATATTTCATACGATTTTTAAGCTTGAAAAATTAAATACATAAGAGCAAACAAAAGTGGTTTGCCAAAAGACATTTCAATGCTTAGAAATGCTCAGAAAAATGCAATTTTTTATAAAGTAAGAAATTGACATTCTTGTCTTATTCCATGCATAATTTATTAAGCGAGGATTTTTACATGGCTAACTCTCATAATAAAAATCGTAGCAGTCGTTTAATTACTGTGACTTCTGTTTAATTGTCCTAATTGCTAAGAAATACATTACGTCTGAGAGCGTTTATAAAAATAAAAAATTCTCATTATTATATTTCCCCAGAGAAAAGTGAGAAGATCTAAAAACTCATCATTACAGAAATTTTTCTTATGTAGCAAGTTCCTAGGATTCGAGTGCGTGTCTTACATCATGCAGAATAAATCATCAGCACAACATTAAATTGGCATTTCCACCTCGTAATAGCTTTTAATATTTCTCAAATAAAATCTAAATTATTTTTGCAAATAAAGACCGTACCTCCACTCAGAATACTAAGAAACGCAATTTGCGTGTATTTTTAGAAAATCAAAAATAAGAAAGTATAAATACAGAAATTTCATTTGAAAAGTCAGGTATTACGTTACTTTAAAAAATTGAACTCGGCGTTACTTCTAACAGCAAAATAAACACACACATTATTACTTCAAAAGTAGGTATACCGTAATAAGATTTTCTCGCCTTCTCAGCGCTTCTAAATTTGTTCAGTGTGTTCGTTTGAACATGGTATAATCATCCACACGTGTATGAGTTAAGATGTTTCAAAAATAATCTAGGAATTGATATTATTATTAAAGGCAAAACAGTAACCAAATTGTTTACTTCACTGATTATTATGAAGTCGTTTTGTTGTAAACAGGTTTTTAGAAAAAAAAGGAATTAGAAATGTAAGTAACAGTAGGCTGTGTTAATTCCTGTTGCATCAAATTTCAATGATCTAAATATTTGTTTTGCCTATTTTCAAGCCTCAATTAAAATGAAACACCTCAAAGGTCAGCAGTCTATTTTCGCTATCACCACCATCGATGGTAATCCTGTTAGGATGATTTACGATTTATTTTCAATGAAATCCTAAAGAAGCACAATATGGAACTTAAATTATCCTCTTGTTACAGATATGTAACATACAAAAATACATTTTTATTATTATTTCCAATTTCAATTAGTAGCATTTGTGACCACTGTATCATTTGTGTAACATTCAAAATTAATCAACAACGCATCCATGTTACCATCGACTGATCACAGTTTGAACTGATATTTCGTTTTTATGCTTAGTCATGTGCTCCGATGTTTGCATAAAATTTGTAACATTGGACAATGCTGACAATACAGAAAGAAATTCGTAGAACTCCAAGAAAATTAGCGAGCGACGGTAGCATAAGAGCATTGTTATACACCTCAGAAAATAGTGATGACTGTATGCTAGATGACAGCAATAAACATCCAAATTATCATATATTTGATGAAAAGAAGAATAGAAGATACGGGCTTGTATTCCTCTGAAGATGAAGATGTAGAAGATATAGTACCACATAGTTCTAAGGCTAAGACTACTACGATACAAAGAAAAGCCTGGATTGGCAGAATATTGAAGGCCATCTAGAAAAACCAACACCACAATGGACATCAAATGTGGATAATTATAACGAAGTAACTTACTGTATACATTATTTTAGAAGTTTCTTTGATGGGCAACTGCTCGAATTTATAGCTGATCAATCAAATTTGTATGCGGTACAGGCAAATTCGGATAAGCCACTGAAAACTAATGATTATGAATTATAACAGTTTATAGTCTGTATATGGACTTGCTCGTACGAATGTACTGGGCTGCGAATACACGAGTTGAAAAAGTCGCAGATGTTATATCCCGAAATAGATGAAAATTTCGATTTCAACGATAATTCTAATATATCAAATCAAAACGATCTATCTCGAGATAAATTATATAAAATACGCCCTATAGTAGATACACTCAAAAACAAATGCAGTGAACTTTCCAAAAAACAAATCGTTCTATTCAAAGAAAAATCCAATTTAAAAAAAGATGGGGATACAAGATTTATATGCTGTGTAATACAAAAGGACTAGAACTTCAAGATTTCTTGGGGAGCATTCAACCCTCAACTATGTTTCCTGATATACTGCAACCATCTACTGTATTTTGATAATTAGTTTTTCTCGCCTAATTTATTTATCGAACTTGTTAAAGTTGGTATTGATGCATTACGAACAATTCGACCAAACAGATTTCCAAGACTGGCGTTTTCATCTGGTCTGACTAAAAAATCGTAGTATAAGTGTTTTGAAGAGAAAGAAACTAGCATCAATGGTATAGAGTTAAGTACGTGCCTTGAGATGGTTTGAAAATCGTGGTGTGTTGACGTTTGAGACTTCCCATTCACGAAGCAAAATAAAAAGATTTGACAGAGAAACGCAATGTCCTGCGAAATAGATTGTCTAAAAAAGGTGAAATTAATCAATCCTATTATAGAATTACAATTCGATCCAAGAAATACTATCCACAATTCTTCTTCCACATTACAGCTTTGTATCTAGTTGGTTGTTATGCAAAGAAGATTGTAAAACCCAGGAAATATGAAAAATGACCAATACCATCTTGTGCAATTTAAAATTGAAGTAGCTACTGCCTTATGCTACAAAGGAAAATGATGTAGACGTTGAAATACTGCAAATTCTATAGATCAAGCGCATCAGCAAGAAAACATAGAGGACTAACCAAACTAATTTCAGACTGCAGTGTAAGAAAAGACGGTTATGGACATTGGATAGGCAAAGGTGCAAGAAGAAAGGCTGTAAAGGACTTACCAGTATGATGTATACCTACTACTTGTTATCATTGAATGAAATTTTTTAATTGCAGCGTGAAGAATTAACTTAGTAGTGCACAAAGCATGTATATTGCTTTTTGTTTCTAATAATCCAAGGCTGCTAATATTTAGATCACGCTGGGTCGTATAAATAGTTTTGTTCTACCCATTTTGAATTAATGCATACCTGTAAAGTTCCTATACTTTGAAATTAATTTGCAGTCCCTTTACAAAGGAGAAGCAATATTCTTCTATATTTTATTCAATTTTAAAGCCCTTTTTGTAATCTCGCTCTAACAAAAAGCAAAGTTTCTTGTTGTCCATCGTATAGTTAGAAAAGTTTTCAACCAGTATATTTCCCACGAACGTCGAATGCAGACAGATTTAATCTGAGGTTTAACGGTTTACCGCCGACTTGGAAAGCGCTACGCTCAGTCATTTTTCAATACCTCGCTCGTGGGAAACAAGGAAACTATACAACTACACAGTATATCTAAATAAGTTTTCTTATTTTGAAATAGTTCGACGAACATTTCAGTATTGCATTTAAGTACATTTCATTAAATATGACTATACAGAGCTTAGGAATTTTTCAGAAATTGCAGTTTTAGTTTTTTTAGGAAAGATGGAAATAAAATTATCATAGACAGGTGCAGTACTATTTTTTCTGCAATAACCCTATTACAGTTTTGTTCTAAAAAAATAATTAGGGGAACAAATGATTTGACATTAAGAATTTACTGTAAAATCGCTGTGGTGTGTGAGCCAATACTACAGAGGAAATCAGTTTATAATAAAGCGATTTTTACAACAATTTTCTGTCTATGCATTTTGTTGTGCTGCTATTTTATAGCTTGGTAGGTATCTATAAGTTTAATTATTTAATTCTTCTTAGAGCGCTTGCAATAAAATAAATTCAACGAAATTTAAAAATCAACTAGATTTCAATGTAGTACTTATTACAATATTTATGAAAAAAAATTATAGATTTTTACCTTAGTGGACACTGCCTCTATTTCTTCCTTATAAGCAGCCGTCACTACCAAGAAATGTTTTATGACTTTTTTTATTCTTTTACATGCAACATTTGAATGTCGAATTAAGCACACAAGATTTTACATTTCAGTAACAATTAAATACATACGAAGGACATAAATCAACTACTTGTTTACCTTGATATATGTAGATAGTTTTACAATAGAACTTATTTACTTTGTAAAATTGGAATAAACCGACATTTTCTAAAGTAATCATCCTATACGTTTGACCTAAATGTTCAATTCACCCACGTCATTTTCCAAGTTTCCTACTATTCACCGTTTGTAAACATGGACAGCTATTATCATCGCTAGCTCGAAACAATATTCAGCAAATTTTCAATGCAAGGAACTTTTGTGACGTTAACTGATTGGATTTTGGTATATTAGAAAACTTTACGTAGAAATTAATTTTTTACAATCAGAACTTCCACAGACATGCGTTTTACGGAACCGACATCAATGGTTCTTATATTTAAAATATTTTCGTTTTTTATGTCTAGTAGGCCTTCACACAAATTACTAACAATAGTGCGTTCTAACGCGCTGTTAATTAAATTAGCAATTTCAAATTAGTCTCTGTTGTTGCAACTCTAAATATGGCAATTAAAATCAAATTTTTTACTGAATTTAAAATTGTTAAATAAAACGTTTCATAATAGTAAATTATTGCAGAAATGGTCACATAAACTCACCTAAAATAAATAATGCCTATCTACGAACCAGTACCTACGTAATAAGTAATAACATAAAGTAGAAACTAAATTTAACGTATTTTCCTAGGAGGATTCCCTTTTTATAAAACATTGTATTCATCTTACCTTCTCTTAAATTTTGAAATAGACGACTAACCTTTTCGAATGAATTCTGAAAAAGGTATACTACATATTAAAAGGTCAGTAACCCATCCATAGTAATTCTTTGGTCTTCTTTTTTAAAAATGTACACATGGTCACAATCGTAAACGAATAATTAATTTGGGTTTAAGGACTTTTAGTTCTTAATAATATATGCTCGAATTTCCCTGTTTCATCTCACAATTAGTCAGTTACATTATTTATCTCATTTACTATCGTAATGTAATATAAGCCTTAAAGGTGTGTTATCTCTAATGCTTTAGATTCTTTATAGATCTATTTTATAAAAATGTGACTTTCTTTCAATTTAGATTTAGAAACTTTCTGGATAAAAAAGCATGCATACCTTTAAAATGATTCACACTATCTCATGCGCTTTGTATTCGTTTCGGAATCTAAAACTTTCTACGGTCTAACCCAAAGGCGGGCAAATTTAGTCCTCGGCCTTCCACAAAACGTTAGCACGTCAAAAGGTCAAAATTATTTTTTTGGTTGTATTTCTGCTGAAAAGTTAGTTTTTGCCCATTTTGGCCCAGGAATCAAATTTGCTTATACCAAGCCTAGCCCATACGCTAATTTTATTTGTAATACTTATAGTTTCAAAAATCTACAAAAACTTAATTTCATTTTTGTTTACATGTATAAGAAACCGTAGATCTAGGCACGTCGCGTTGCTTTGAGCAGCAAATATGGGAAATCGTTATGATTTATTGATAACGAACAGTAACCTAGAAGGAATTTTAGAAATATAAGAAATCCTAAGTAGCTTAAGTTGAAGATAAGTGTATAGTCCGCTGTTAATAGAACAGAAACATGGTCAATAATTATTAAGAGTGAAAACCAAATCACAGTGGCAGAAATAGAAATTTCAAAGAGAATAACAGGAAAGACTAAGGTAGATGGACAAATAAAAAAAGTAAAACGGATACGCAGAAGCTATTAGAGTGTTATAGTAAACATATTTGTAAGATGACTTGGGTACAACTACTAAGCAAGTTGAAGCAAAAAATGTAGATGAGTACAAACTAGAGAAATCAAGGCAAAGTTAAATTAAGATAATAGACAAGAATGTTATAAGTAGAAAAAAGAGCCAAAAAGTATGAAATCAACACATCTCAATCACTGATGACCTAACTCACCAAAGACCATTTAGTTCTAGAATAGATACAAACCAATGTATTTTCTTGGGCCGGTCGAAGCTTACTAGCCAAAATGTGATAATCTGACCTCATCTTCATCAAAATTTAGAGAAACGCGATTTACTCGATAACAACGCATCCTACAAAAAGAAAGCCAAAATAACTTTGTTTAATAAATTATATGCAGATTCTAAAAATGACAAACGTTTTTGGTCTCTTGAGGTGGTGCACTTTCCCATCTAATATCTCTGTTCCTAATGATACTACCAAGTACAAATATGCGTAGGGTCAAACTTACTCAAAAATGATGTATCCTACGGGAGATTATACGGAACTAGAAGTAGCCATTTTGCTAGTTTTACAATGCCGTAACATATTTTCCAGTAATCTTGCTCTGATTATAAGATAAACAGCCGTATCCTGCATTTAGTCCTTTTTCATTCTTCGTTAAGTCAAGTATATTACTTATAAAGGGTTTTCCAATAAGAGGTGTTATTTTGATATTCAAAGAAAAGTGCCATTTTTTAATATAAATGATCGGATGTTTATTTCATTATAAAGAGGAAGGTATGCCGTTAATAGTGGAAAATAACATCAGGCAAATGACCACCACGACCACGCTTACAGGACAATATCCTTTTCATGAAATTTTCCATAACCAAATCGCAAAGTGGCTGCCCTATGTCCTCGATAGCCTCACGAATTCCATCTTTGAGGTCTTGAATCGACGCTGGGCTGTTGGCGTAGACCTTCTCTTTCACGTGGCCCCAAAGAAAGAAGTCGCAAGGTGTTAAATCACAAGATCTCGGTGGCCAATTGTGATCACCTCTTCGAGAGATAACACGGTCCGGAAACTTTTTCCGTAAAAGATCAATGGTTTCGTTGCTTGTGTGGCACGTAGCGCCGTCTTGTTGAAAGTAAACGTTGTCCAGATCAATACCATCCAATTCCGGCCATAAAAGATCGTTAATCATCTCTCGATAGCGCAATCCAGTCACCGTAATTGTTGCTCCAGCCTCATTTTCGAAAAAGTAAGGTCCAATGACTCCGCCGGACCATAAACCGCACCAAACTGTCACACGTTGAGGATAGAGAGACTTTTCAACAATAACTCTTGGATTTTCTGAGCCCCAGATCCGACAATTTTGCTTGTTGACGAAGCCACCGAGGTGGAAATGGGCCTCATCACTCAAGATGATTTTTCGATGGAATTCTGGATCATTTTCATGCATTTCAACGACCCAATCAGCAAAGACACGACGTTGTTGATGATCGGCCGGCTTGAGTTCTTGTGTTAACTGGACTTTATAAGCCTTAAGACCCAAATCTTTATGCAAAATACGGTGTAATGACGTTTGTGGAATGGCTAATTCCAAAGAACGACGAGGAATGGACAAACCTGGGTTTTCTTTAACACTTTCGGCTACAACAGCAATATTCTCGGCTGTTCTTGAGCGACGTGCACGGGTTTTATTCTTCACATCACTAACTTGTCCCAAGAGCTCGAATTTTTTCACCAATTTCTGTATTGCGGTCCGACAAGGTGCTTCACGGTGACCCAAAAATGTTCGAGTTTTACGAACCGTCTCTGCCAAATTTTCACCATTTTTATAGTGAATTTTAATAATTTCAATGCGTTGTTGAAGCGTGTATCGTTCCATATTTATTAATGGCGTAGTTTCTACTTATCAAATGTCAAAAAATGATAGCTTCAAAAGTGACATCTACCGAAATAGCGGGCTATTCAAAATAACACCTCTTATTGGAAAACCCTTTATTAAGAATTTTAAGTACGTCCTGAGTATAATCTTTCATATTAATATTATTGGACTAGATTCGGGCATTTCAAATAAAAGTTGGACTTTTGGTCTCAAATAGATTTCCTTTCTTCTGCATACCACAGTTGTCATTATATCGCATATACATAGTTTATTCCAATGTACACGTAACATCAAAAGGTTCCACGAAGCTTTTCAGAAACTTAAGCTTATCATATTGAGTTTGGACTTAATCTGTTCAGAATATTAATGCCCTGAAATTTGACGTTCTGGCCCTGCGCGTTCAATTGATACTTTTTAGAGCAGCAGTGGGCAACCGGTACACAAAATTTAAAATTGCCTCCTTTGTTATCCAGACCTTAGAGATTTACAACTACTACCGTTTGGAGGTTGACCTTGGTACTCGCCGTACATGTCTTTTAAGAGTTTTAAAAGTGTCAATGGAGGTTTGGTTGCCAACCACTGTCTTAGAGTCTATATTTAAATTAGACAGACATGAAGTGATTGGAAAATGAACAAGCATCAAATATCACAAAGGTGTTATAGTGTACAGGCCTGCAAAGTGTTACGCAATCACTAAACATGTCTTTATCTCAGAAAACTGAATACTATACAACTCCCAAAAATTGCACTAGTAAACGAAATCGTCTAAGTATTAACCTGAAGGTCGCGGGTTTGATGCTTGACCAACCCATACAGCACAAAAAGTTTCAGATGTGTTTCTGAAGTGTTTCAGTCTTTCTGATATCTTTTTATAATATTTCAGGAACATGTCTGAAACTTTTGCGCTGTGTGAAGGTCCTCGCACTTTTTACGCGGAGAAAATCTATAAAAGGATGCCATCCTCTAAGAGCAATATAAAACAGTGGTCCCATGTGATGAAGTCCAAAGTAAAAACGACCCGAAACCTCAGTCTGGTTACCAAAGCAACGTTTTGCCAATAGAATAGTTTTTGGAATTCCGGTAACAAAAGAGTGGACGCGATCTGGTCAGCTAAGCAATAGTGTAGTAATTGCTCGATAAACCAATTCAATTCTGTTCGAGATTGTTAAAGTAGCTCTTCGACACATTTTTAATTTTGTCTGTTAATGTGATCCACTAATTTGTTAAGTGTTGTGATAATTAAGTTCTTTTAACTTCATTTTTGATAGTGTAGGTCAACATTCAAGTAAAGTGTCAATTGTCGCGGCTTTATGTTTATTAATCAAAATAATAATACTACTCGAATCAAATATTTCATTCCATTTTATTGGTAGATATAGTGCAAAGTCTTCCAAGTTACTCTATAAACAATTCTGCAATTTTGTAAAATAAAAGATTGCACATGTGCCCCATTAATTATACTTTTTATTGTCCATAAATTACGTACGAAGTTGTTAAACAAAAAGTTGCTTTCTTTTATAAGTAGACAAAATCTTTACTGATGCCAGATAAATTCAAGAATTCACTACGATTCAACTAAGATGAGGTTATCAAGTAAGTAACAATTGCATGATTTTCTTTTTTTGAGCAGGGGCATGGAACTGAAAGGAGGAAGACTTCTTAGATCTAGTTTAGACAGGTTTAAAAGGAATTGAGAAACGTAACAACGCAATTTTGGAATTCCTGAAACGCAGATACTTAGTATTTTTTATTGTGTTGTGTGGTCCCTCTGAGCTGCATTACAAATATTTTGTAGGCTGGCCTTTCTTCTCTTAAAATAACAACAACGGTATTTTTTACATAAATCTTTATTTGTTCTCCCTTCGTTTTTTACACAACCACACTCATCGTCCATCTTCCCATCATTCCTCATCCCTTCCCCTCTCTACCTTTCGCGCCGAATTTAAATTTAAAAAACATAAACTCTTACATTCGGCCAACCTGACTAAATGATTGACCCAATCATTATTAAATTATTACAAATAGTGAGAAACATAACATAACTAATATAAGTAACGTAAGGTATACATAAACCTAACATAAATTAACAAGATTTTTAAACAAAACGTAATTTGGTATCTGTAAGATGGAACATGACATTAAATAAAACATTAGTGCAATAAACATAAGGAAATTTGACATAATCACTAGAAGAGACTTAAGTTGTAAGTACAACATAAATGGCTTGCATAATACCAATAAGCATAAGCATAACAATCTTGTAACATAAATACTTATATGTATGTAAATAGTGAACATAACTTGACATAAGAGAAAACGAGCTAACACCAACATAAACTTAAATAAAATGTCATAAGTATATTTTTATTTTCTCATAAGTAATAATCATAATCTTATCTAATCATGCTTGAGTCCATAACTTCATGTGGGAAGCATCAAAAATTCCTTCAAAAGGTTTCTGTGTCAATTGGAATCCATCAACATCAGTAATAACGTATCGGTCATTAGGTAAAACCGTCTCGACTCTATAAGGGCCTTTAAATTTTGGAACTAGCTTTTTATTTATGCCAGGAGTAACATCTATATTAGTTATCATAACATAGTCTCCAAGTTTATATTTAAAAGGAGCCTTGCGTTTTTTATCATAATACATTTTATTGTAT
This sequence comes from Ignelater luminosus, assembly GCA_011009095.1. Taxonomy (NCBI): domain Eukaryota; kingdom Metazoa; phylum Arthropoda; class Insecta; order Coleoptera; family Elateridae; genus Ignelater; species Ignelater luminosus. The sequence continues at coordinate 31,828 of VTPC01006128.1, read as the reverse complement.
TTCTGACTTTTCTCAATACTACTACAGGCTTTGCTACGAACTGATTCTATATCTCGATCAGAACATTGACCAATATTGTTATTTAAGAAATCTCTCAAATTGTCACTAACTTTACCTATCTGATTTATACCAAATAATAATTTAGGAGTATCACCTACAGATTTATTAACAGTATTGTTAATAGCATACTCAACATCAAATAATGTATCAGCCCACTGATCAGCTGATTTAGTTAATTTTGACATAACCTGTATCACATCTTTATTGAGTCTTTCCATTTGACCGTTTGCCCTTGGAGGACCGGTGGCGATTAGAACATGAGCAATATCATTATCAACTAAGAAACTCTGAAATAATTTTGAAGTGAATGCAGTACCTCTATCAGATATAATACGTTTAGGTTTACTATACGCATAAAAATATTCTTTTAAATGTTTTATGACCTCGTTACTATTTGTAGTTTTACACGGGTACATCTTGGTAAATTTGGTAAATCCATCAACTACTACAAAAATAAATTTATTATACTTCTTTGATCGCTCTAGTGGACCACAGTGATCTACATGAATCGTATTAAAGGGAACATCACCTTTGGGTATATTATGTAAAAACCCTTCTTGTCTACCACTATTTGGATTATACACAATACATTTCAAGCAGTTTGAAATATACTCTTTAACCTTTTCACGCATATTAGGAAACCAATAAGACCTGCGAATTACTTCAATAGTCTTATCTAATCCAACATGACCCATCTCATCATGACAGACCCTTATTACATTTGATTGCATTGACTTTGGAACATAAAATAATAAACAGTTTTTATCTTTTCTATACACTAATCCATTTCTCAGTTCAAACAACTTACTATCATTAACTTCTAATTGTTTTCTAATCTCAGAAATTTCTACATCTTGTGCTTGCTTTATACTAAGATTTGTTTCAAAAGTATTTTCCTGCAAAACTAATATGTTATTATAACACCTACTTAGTGCATCTGCATGTTTCATTCGAGTATTATCACGGTGCTCTAAACTATAATCGTAGTTTTGTAAAATAAGAGACCATCTCATAATTTTTGGATTAATATCTTTTTTCTTCAAAGCTAAATTTAGACTATTACAGTCGGTCACTATTTTGAACCGAATACCTTGTAAACATACTCTAAATCGATTTAAACTATTAATTATAGCTAACATCTCTAATTCAAAACTATGCAATTTTGATTCCGATTCTGTTGTTCTTTGGCTATAATAGCATACAGGATGAAACTTCGAATCATTCTGTTTTTGTAATAAAATCCCTGCGTACCCTAAAGAACTAGCATCACAGTGAAGCTGGGTTTCTGCTTCAAGTGAATATATTGACAAAACTGGTTGAGAAATGAGACAATCTTTAATTATACTAAATGCTTTTGCCTGTTCGGGACCATAATTAAAAGTAACATTTTTTCTTGTAAGGTCATATAAAGGTTTGGCTATTATTGAAAAGTTTTGGACAAACTTTCGAAAATAAGAAGCTAATCCTATGAAGCTTTGCAATTCTTTAACATTATGTGGAACGGGATAATCCCTTATAGCTTTCACATGTTCATCACTAGGCATAATTTTTGAATCTTTGATAACATACCCTAAATATGTGATTTCTGTGTTTAGAAAAGAACACTTATCTATTCGTAAGGTTAACTTATTTTTCACTAAGAGTTGAAAGACATTTATTAAAATTTCTAGATTTTCATCAATGGTTTCTGTGGCGATCAAGAGATCATCAATGTAAATCATAATTTTATTTTGATCCCAGAGGTCTCTAAAAATAGTGTTAATATAACGCATGAAAACAGGGGGACTGTTTTTCAATCAAAATGGCATCTTAAGGTATTCATACTAACCCATAGGAGTAACAAAAGATGTATATTTAACTGATGAAGATTCTAAAGAAACATGATGGAAAGCACTTTTTAGATCTAAACTTGTAAAATATTTTTTGTCTCTAAGATGATCAAGTTGATCTTCTATTAAAGGTAATGGGTAATTATCCCTAATTGTAATTTGATTCAGTTGCCTAAAATCTATACACATTCTGTATTCATCTACTCTGTTTTTCTTCCGTACCAAAACTATTGGGGAGTTATATTCTGAATTGCTCTTTTGTATCACACCATCCTTTAACAAATCCTCTATGATTTGCTTAACAGCTTCTTTTTCCTTAAAAGACAGTCTCCGTGGCTTAAAATAAAAAGGAACATGCTTTTCATCAACTACTATTTTCATGTAAAATTCAGTTTCAGGTTTATCAGGTCTGATAGGTTCAACATAATGTTTAACAAATAAATCATGAACTTTAAGCTGTTCTACGGGAGTAATTTTAGAATTGATTTGAAGCTCTGGCAATTCTTTTTCATCTACATAATGTACATTCATAATTTCTTTAGAGGCATTTTGAAATATATTTGATTCATGATTTACTGTTTCAATCGATAGGTTATTACCAGTAAAATTAATTTTTAAATTTGGATTACACATGAGGTTTCTCCCTAATAAACATTTATAAGGAATTGCATCATTATGTACAACAAATATTTGTAAATCAACAGTAACATTAGCTACTACTACCTTAAAAACTATTGAGCCAAGAATCTCTAATTTAGATTTATTTATACCCTCAAAACTATAACTTGGTATATCCTCCAAATTCAAGACCAGGCCCTCTACTTCGTTTTCTCTGATAAGTGATACTGGACTACCAGAATCAATTATACAATTTAAACAATTTTTATACCCATCTACTTCTAGACAAATTGGGATCGTATAAGCAGCTTGATAAGGATACTTGATGGTTGCACGATTCACGAATAAAGCAGCACCTCTCTCTTTGGAATTAGAAGCACTCGATACAATTGTACTAGCTTGCATACAAGGACAATTTTTCCGAAGGTGACCCATTGAACCACAGGTATAACAAGAACCCCTAGGCCGTGCTGGTCTAGTTCACTCTGCCAAAATATGCCCTGTCTGATTGCAGTTGAAGCACCTTACTGATGTAACTTGTCGGTCCAATAATGGTCGCTGCTTTGTCCGCTCTGGAACTTGATTTGCAACACTATCTGCCTCAGGTTTTTCATGAACTCTTATATTCTTGCCTTTCTCAGCCTCTCTTCTTTCGTTGATCCTTCCCTTTCTTGTATTTGAAATTCTCTCATAATTGGCAATATCCTGATACAAATCATCCTCATCATTATGATTTCTAGACATAATGAAGTTGCTTAAATCCTTTGAGTACAGACCAATAACAACTTGTTCCTTAATTTTATTGAAGTTTAAATCAAGTTCTTCGCATAAAGCAACTTTTTCATGGAAGTATACACCCACATTCACTTTTGGTAGTTGCATGCAGTTTTGCATTCTTTGCAAACATTCTGTTTTGCTTCTTTCAAAAATGAATGTTTTCCTAAATGCTTCCTTAAAGGAATTCCAGTCAATTAACTTGGCACACCTACTTTTAAACCAGTACCTTGCAGCACCTTTTAAATTATTTTGTGCAGTCTGATAAGTGAATACACTAGGCCAGTGGTGTAGAGGTGCTGTACTTTCAAGTTGTTGCAGCCATAATCTCGCATTGGAGGGGCCTTTTTCCCCATCGAACTGCTCTATTGTTTTTGACAGATCAGGCATTATACTAAAATTCTTTACGTCATTATTACTTGGCTGTTGTGTTTGATTTATTTGAAGCATCCGAAGCATTTCTGTGTTTTGAGAAACTAACGCTTGTATAGTTTGCATAAATTGATTTACATTACTGTCCATTTCTGAAGTCCTTGAGGTTTCTTCGGTTTGACCCGCCGCTTCTTCTGTATTATCATTATTCACTTCTGTATTTAGTTGCCTTTGTACAAAGTCCTCAAAGTCCTGTGCCACAATGCTCTCTTTATTGTTTTCCATAATCATAACATAAAGCACAAACACATAATACGATAACACTACGCCGTAAAACAGTCATGCGCGGCGCCTTAATGTTCTGGTGGTTAACCTTTACTTGCACTACCACCGCTTAAAACGACGCACATTCACATTAATTTCGTTCTTTACCCCTATTAATTTCATTCATCACCGTCTTTACACCTGCTTTACCCCGTCTTTACACCTGCTTTACTCCGTCTTTACCCCACACCTGAGGTTGTAGGCTGGCCTTTCTTCTCTTAAAATAACAACAACGGTATTTTTTACATAAATCTTTATTTGTTCTCCCTTCGTTTTTTACACAACCACACTCATCGTCCATCTTCCCATCATTCCTCATCCCTTCCCCTCTCTACCTTTCGCGCCGAATTTAAATTTAAAAAACATAAACTCTTACAATTTTAAAATTACCCTTCGGGCAATTCTTGAGAATGAATCATCTTAATATCTTTTTCTTAAAAACAACATATTCCACGAGATAAATGCAAACACGACGTTTAAGTAAAATTAGGCGTAAAGTTAACTCGCTTCTTTAGTGGTGTAACATACCTTTTTTAAAAAGCGTGTGTTTCATGAAATCTGTTAGTAAAATATGTCCCACCATTTCAGAAACCCTCTGTATAGTGCAATATTATCAATGTACGCGTGTAGGAAATCTTTCTAATATGCCGCTATCGTTTAGAACCAGGTATTTGCCCATTTTGTCTGTCAAATTTAAAAAATTTTATTTTAAATCAATGCCATTTTGAAAAACAAGTATCTATTGTCAAACCTAAGAAATCAAATCTCCTATTAGAATAGTATTAAATAACAATACGTAATAATTAATTCTTGCAACCGTAGTGCTTGCCTTATTGGTTACGCTTGCTTATCAAGTTGGAATCTCCTATGTTGTGGCGCATATCCTTCCTGAATTAAAATTGATTTGAAATTTAAACTTTAATGTTATACAATATACACTACGTAACATTTACAAAGGAAAGTAATATTAACAAGTTTCATAATTGTGCTAAAAATTAAATGAGGTGTAAACAAATTCGCTGCTGACGCCTTTGTCTCGAAATCTTTTAATTACCCTCAAGGCCAAAATAACGTTCGACATACAAAGCAAGCATTTATTTTGAACTTGAAGAAGTCGAATAAACTTAGTACGTAACTCGCGGCTACACGACTAAGGGCTTGAATTTAGTACGACAAATTGAAACTCTCTGAGGAGGAAAATCATAAGTTTCCAACATCTATTCGCATAGTAGCTGTTCTGAATTTGAATTATCTGGTACATTTTCGTTTTCGTCGACAGATTTCCTCGTGCTTAAAGTAATAATAAAGTAAAGCATCAAGTTGTAAATAGATAAAATCGAATTGGTTTTTACCTTAGGAGAAGAGAAATTTAGAAAATTCAATTTTCGATAAATAGAATTGATTTCTACTGATTGCTTATAAAGATAAATTGATTCTATTTTTTCGGCGTATGGTTTTTATATTTAGTAACTCGATTATGGTGAACAGAAATGATGATTTTCTTAACAGATTACCTTGTTTACTATTTATACCAGAAAAAAAGGGATATTGGATGCTATAGAGTTGTAAGTACCTAATTTAGAAAAGAGTGCTGAAATACTTCCGATATTGTATAAGCTCTTTCTGTGTCAGTAATATAAATAGGATCAGCAATAAGAACTGAAAATATAATCAATCTCAATTTAAGAACAGAAAAGGAAAAAAAATAAATGCACGTGGAATTATTACTTCACTGTCTCAAAGAATCCTTCAATAAGATTTGAAAAGATATACGTGAGATTACATAGGAAAATAAATAAATGAAGACTTTCAAGATCAAAAATATTTTCACAAGTAGAAAACTGAAGGTTTGTGTGTTGACGCAACATACTACATTACATTGATTCATAAGAGAGTGGTGTAACCATAGAAGTGCGGATGTTCCAAATGTTCATTTTAAAAGTTTACTAATCAAACGATTGAAATGATCGAAGTTTAGGTAGTTCTTTTAAATTAGATTTAATATAACATGTGCAAGTAGTGAGTAACCTCTTTAATAACTAATGAAAATGCTTATGCTTTATTGTAGATTTCGAACATTTTTGACAAAACTGTGTGCGTGAGATAGGCGTTATTAGTATCAAACAAAAGTGAATTGTATGCTCTCTTAAATTAAAATAATAGATACGCGGTGTTCTGTTACAAAACATGAAGAAATCTGCACTTCTTAACTGCCCTGTGCAGCACAATCGTTTAGTAAGAATTTCCACAATTATTACTGTTAAATACTAAAGTTTATTTCTGTAAAAGGATTTGATGCAGTCACACATAAGAAAGATGAGTAACTTTGAAATTGATAAATTTAAACTAGCATTTGTTTAAATCAGTAATAATCTATTATAATATACAGATAATCCTGTTTAGCATTAATGTGATTTTTGACGAAACCCAAAGTGCGGCAAATAAACTGATTTTTGCTCAAACTTGCTTCGCCATGAGGTTCAAGTAATCTTTCACACAAGAAAAGAGGAAACAAAATGTTGTCATGCTTTATTCAATAGCACAACTCTATCTTGTTTTTAGTGCACGAGGGTATTCTAGATTTTGAACCTTGCACCTTCATCTGCGCCAACAAAAGTTTATTTTAGTCCCATTGTATAATATCGTTCTTTCTGATTCGGATCTGTACAGTTTCATATCATGTAGGAGTTTTGGACGACATATGTAAGTGAACTATTTACTTTGCATTTATTCTAAGCATTCTTCCAGGTCCTCTAGGCAGAAAACCCAAAAAGTATTTGAAGTATTTGTCTGAAATCATCTTTGTTCAAGCCTCCACAGAGCCGTCAGATACATACATAGGTGTATACCTATGAAATGAGACTTTTTTTTCAATTTTAAACGTTTATTAACAAAAAATGGTTACAAATTTAATCTTCAAAATAATAGCCATCGCTAGCGACACATTTTACCCATCTCTCAGGCAATTTGTGAATGCCGCGCCAAAACAATTGGCCGTCTTTGGCCGCAAACCAATCATCGAGCCATTTTTTGGCTTCTTCGTGAGAATTGAAGCGCTGCTCGGAAAGTGCGTGGCCCATCGATGCAAACAAATGATAATCGGAAGGCGCCAAGTCTGGTGAGTAAGCCGCATGCAGCAGCGGTTCCCAATCGTACGTCTCCACCAATTCCCGGGTCGCTCTTGTTCGATGTGGTGGTGCATTGTCATCAAGAAAAATTACTTTGTGACGCCGATCGGCATATTCTGGGCGTTTTCGGTGTATAGCGCTGTTCAAATCGGCCAATTGTCGTTGGTAGCGTGCACCGTCAACTGTTTCACCTAGTTTTAATAGCTCGTACCAAATCATACCACGCTGATCCCAGAAAACACACAGCATTGCCTTGCGGCCGAAGCGATTTGGTTTGGCCGTTGATTTTGGCTTGTGGCCGGGCGGACCATACGATCGTTTACGCTTGGGATTGGAGAAATACACCCGTAACGATTCGATGCAAAAAAGACTTCCTTTTGAACCGGGAGAGCAGCATTTCACAAGTGGTTTTTCGGTTCTCTTGCTGCCTTTCAGTCAGTTCATGCGGCATCCATCTTCCGACCTTTAAAATCATGCCCGTGTCTTTCAAACGTTTGCAAATGGTTTTTTGGGTCACTCCCAACTGCTCTGCCATCATTTCTTGCGTTTGACCATCATCTTCATTCAACAATGCTTGCAATTCGGTGTCCTCAAACTTTTTCGGTGGCCGGCCACGTTCCTCGTTCTCCACGCTAAAATCACCACTTCGGAATTTTTCAAACCACCTGAAGCACTGTGCTCTGCTTAGAGCATGTCCACCGTAAGCTTCTATAAGCATTTGATGAGCTTGAGAAGCGTTTTTCTTCAATTGATAACAGAAAATCAACGATGTCCGCAAATCGTAGTTTGAAAGCACGAAATTCGACATTTTTAAGAGCGAAAAAAATGCGTTGTTGTATGAAACATCACAAACAATGAATTGAATATTGTTGACAGATGACAGACGAAAACAATAAGACATTTGGAACAGTTTAAAAATACTCCTAGCGACATCTGTGGTCTAATAGCTGAAAGTCTCATTTCATAGGTATACACCTGGTATAATCGATAATTCCATACTTACTCTCTTGGAATTCTTCTATGTTTTCTATCCTAACTTTCTCTAATCTGCTATATTCTTCTTGCGTACTTCTTCAAAATACTTTGTTTTTTTTTGTCTTAATCTCGGTGCTAAAATCAGCTATTATCTATTACTTCTTTACTTTATACCCAACTGTGTATTGTAGTTCAGAAAGAAGACCAAAAGAATCTTCCAGTCACAGTCCATAGCAAGCTTCAAAATAATAATGAGTATTGTAAGCCAGCAGCGGCCATTGCAAACTTTAAACTATTTAGTCATGGTCATATCTACCAACGTTAAGAGGAAAGGAATGGTGAGAGATAGGTCATTTCTGTTCCACCCATAACGTCTATAATCTGGTAATCCACATTAAGTGAATCTATATTATAAATACGTGTCTTTATAATTACCATTTAGAAAACTTTAACTTGCTGATTGGACACAGATCCAACTGGAAAAGCTTCTACCTAGGATTGAAAAACTGGATTTGATTGAAACAATTCAAGCGTCAATTTCTTTTACTTGTCGTAAAAGGCGCTTGGAGCGTTACATACCGCCTAAAGAAAGAGTAGGGTATCTTTCATGACTTTATGTACAGTTCTGCAATATTTCTACACCACAGTAGCTTTGGTTACTAGGTAGTAAGTGCATACGTTTTGGATGTCCTCCATCAACAAGTTTTACAAGTCAACCAGAAATTCAGCAGTAGCAGGCAGATTTCTTCTAGTCTTGACGGTTATTGGTTGTAACAAGATACAATAACCATAGAAGATTAATTCTTAGCTATTACATTTTGTCTTGACCAGCATCAATACATAAAAGAAATTTTAATGGGCATTTTCAATAAGGTCATTTTTCCGTCGAAGGCGGGAAACCGTTTTAAGCGCCGGGGCGCTTCTTCAGCCTGATGGATGAAGTTGAATGGTAACGTGCCTCGTTTGCGTTCATTAGCACTGGACCTGGCGATGGAATGTTGGACTCTGGATTTGAAGCGACGCAAGGAGGGCCGTTGGCAGCATAGAGATTAAGGCGGCGGCGTCCGATGTATTGTCTGCTGTATTGTTGTGCGCGGTGGCGATTGGAATTCGTACCTGAAGTAGATGTTGGTGAGCGGTCCTTAGTGAGCAGGGCTTGGATGGAATTCTCGTTCAACGGCCAAATGGTATTGAAAAAAGAGCGTCGGTTACTGGGAGAGGTTGTGGCGGTTGAGTGGCGCATCGGTGGATGTTATCTTGCGTTCTCCACTTGTTGGGTAAGCCCATTGTGGTGTAACACGAAGTGCTGACTGCTGAATTCATTGACTCTAGTGTAAACGAATTCTGCTGTTGTTAAGTGCCAACCTTCTAACCTTCTGCCGAGCTGTTAACTTGCCGTGGAGTTGGTGGTAAAAGACCATGCTGAGCTTCGCGACAGGGGCAATGGATATGATTAGATATTCATTGACTGTCGTGGGCGATGTTGATTCTGGTGGTGATAGTAACGGTGAAGAAGTGGACAACATGCACAGTAGAAAAACTTTATGGTGTGATACGGCATAAAATTATTTTCACAGCCACGCCCCTACTCGCGCGGTATAGGGGGTGAGTTCGGTAGTAGCCAGTATGCGCAAACGGTGATAGTGGTAGGGGCGACTTCGGGGCCGCAAACCTACTAACGCCGCGATCCGGGACGATTCAGAGTAAGGACACCCGGGAGAACAAAGAACTTAACACCCGTGCAATAAGTCGCCCCTTTCCCCCTAGGCAACAATATGCGCAGGTGGAAAAGAGACACCTGCGCCTCTATAAAACACAGGGTGTCCCGGCTGGAAGGCCGGCGCCACTTCTGGGCCTTCGTAACGAAGGTTGCCAGAAGCAGCTACAACAGGTCACGCCACCCTGAAGGCGAACGTGCCTGATACGGGCCAGTGCATATGCACTGGTAAGGAGCTGAAGGAACCACTGCCAACGTCTACCTCCAACGGACACTACGCGGAACAGAAAAGTATTTAAGGAGGTAGTGATGAACCTGCACAGCAAAAACATATTAATAAGTAGAGAGTATTAATAATATTGAAAAATGCTAGCAACAACATACACACTAGCTTTGTTTTTGATTTTCTAAAGAATATCATGAAACGTTTTTGACCAAATATAATTTGATAAAGACGGAAGCCGTAACGGCTTGCTCGAGGCGGAGAATTGGCTAAGACTCTCTCAAAATCTCAACTAAAGAATAGGGAAATGGCTGCCAGACAGATATCTAACAAAACTTTCTGATCTTCTAATAGCGACGATATGCATATGAATAATAGGCAGTCCTCTATGGCAGGTAGAAAAACCAAAATGTGCAAGAGAGCATTGCTTTGGAAAATACACTACGGTCTTCTAGTCTATAGTTTACTCAATCTTAGTGATGGTTAGAAAGACAGAGCGAAAAATTAATTTGTTTCTCAATAGTTAAGTGATACTAAAATCAATCGGTCCAACCAAAACTGAGAGGTACTCTTGTTCAGGAATGAGCAGATATTTTGGATAGACACAATGGAATCTGTGATAACGAGAAGTCGGATGAGTTTGCTAGACGCGGAGCCCAAGACATCTGTTCAGGATAAAAGCCAAAACTAAACTGGCTAATGCATAAATACCGGGGAACCTTAAATCTTTTAATAGGTGTCCTAAATGGTTATTGCACATTAAAAAGACAACATGTCGTGAATACAGAGATCAATAAGAAATGAGACAGGTTTGGGCAGAGAGTAAGACGACATAGTGGGCAGTCGTAGAAAAGGTCTAAAAACAGTTCAAGTGTAAATGAACAATTTCAAGATTTCATAAAAGACACTTGCAAATCATTATTTTTGAGCAAAAAAAGCCAGAATTTTTAAATAATTCCTCCTTCAAGTACCTAAGAGTAATTTTAGATCAGTAATAAGATACGCTTGGTGTTTTTACAAAGACAAATAAATTGTGTGAAATATGAATGCATAGGTATATATGCTAGCTCAAATAAAGGCATTTCAAGCATATCAGATAAGATTTTCATAAGAACTGCACAATTTAGTAAATTAGTAATATAAGTCACAAACCTACTATTGAGTTACAAAAAAAGATTTTTGGCATTTCACCTTTCAGCTTGAACTGAGATTGATCATCAAAGATAATTATTTTTGCTGAAATATATATAGACTTGACGAGGACAGCTTAGACATTAGAATCGTGTGTCCTTAACACGGGTTTGTATGGGTAACTCCAAAATGAAGACTTGAGCATCTTTCAAGAGTACTCCGACATTGATCTTGAAATTGCAAATTTTGTCAAATTTAGATATTCATACTTAGCAGTATCCACGGCAATAATGCTGAATTGAAGTAAAGATCTACAAACTGGTTTTGTTGAACTTTTGCAGTAAGAGATGATGGTGGCAAACTAGTAAAACTTCTGTTTGCTGTTTATTAAACGTTACAAGGAAAATCTAAACTCCCAAGCTTCTAAAAGATGCAGTTGACCTAATTATACATCTGCTGGTGATTGGGTCTAGTGTCTGATCTAAGTGTTATGTTACGCAGTGGCGGCTCGGGAGTTTCAAAACAGGTGAAGCGTTTTGCATTGAAATCTTAGAAATGAACAAAAATCTAACGAGATAAAAGGTGCTTGTCTCATACCAAAATCAGTAAAATACCTACAACAATGAAAAATTTAACCTTCTGTAGACGAGATCTATTCTTCGATCTTTCAAGGCAGCAAACTTGTTGATGACATCATCATAAAATGGTTGAGTCCTTTTTCAATAGATATTCTTTATAAATGTGAAAGTCTTTCCTGCGCCATTGAATTGCACAAGTATGATTTATGAACTTCTTTAAATATTTGTTTATTGTCGTGCAACAAAAGCATTACTTTCTGGAGGTACTTGCTTCTATATTGCTGATTAGAATATATAAGGTCTAATTAGTTTTTCAGTCTTTGCATGTCCATAGTACTAAATAAACTTGAATATGTTTGTTTCAAATTATGAGGTTTTTCCGTTGGAAATAATTTAGAATATTCATCAAACTTAGAAACGTCAGCAAGAGAAATGAATAACAATTTATCCATGTCTTGAAATCTGGTGTCTATTTGCATCAAAATGGTATATAAGATTTCATAAAATAGCAGCTTACAACTTTCGAATATTTGTTCGTCATACAAGGCATCTCCAACTTGCCTTCTTTGATTAATATATGTGTGTTTATCAAAGCTTCATTAAATATTGTCTTACATTCAGTTTCGTTTCTTTTTAACTGAAATTTTGCTTGGATAATCTTAAATGACGTAAAAACTGAAAACACCATCAATATATAACTATGGTAGGTCCAGAAAGTAAGTTCATTTTCTATTTCCCGCCGTTGCAGCGATGCGATCGCAGTTCCGCGCATGCGCGGCAATGACCTTGTATCGTTACTAAGCGATTGACGCCATTTTGAGTTAGTTATCTGCTGTTATCGTGTCACAGTGCTTGTTTATAATGGCGAAGGTAATTGAAAATTCCGCCGATTGCGAGATTAGATCAGTGATTCGGTTTCTCAATGCGAAAAATTTGAAATCAGTGGACATTCATCAACAGCTCTCTGAGCTGTATGGACAGAATGTAATGAGTTATTCTATGGTTGTGAGATGGGTAAAAAAATTCAACAATGGCTGTGTAAACGTGCACGACGAAGGAAGAAGTGGACGTCCATCATTGGTTAATGAACGAACTTGTTCATGCAGTGAATGAAAAAATTAGAGGAAACCGTAAGTTTACGATTTCTCTTCTTTCTATGGAATTTCCCCTAATTTCACGATCCCTTCTTCATGAAATTGTTCATGACAAACTGGGATATCGAAAGCTTTGTGCACGCTTGGTACCGAAAACTCTTACCGAGGATCACAAGAAAAAATGCCTAGGTGCTGCTCTTGAATTTTTGACTCGTTATCACAATGACGGGGACCATTTCCTTAACAGTATAGTGACTGGGGACGAGACTTGGGTAGCCTATGAGACAAAACGGCAATCGATGGAATGGAGGCACACATCGTCACCAGCAAAGACTACACCGAAGCCGAATTTGACAACCCGGAAAATCATGTGCACAGTGTTTTGGGACAGATGTGGTGTTCTTTTAGTGGACTTTCTACCACGGGGCGAAACAATTACCGCTATTGCTTACTGTGATATGCTAAGGAAACTGCGTCGTGCAATTCAGAATAAGCGCCGTGGAAAGCTCACTAGCGGCATTTTGTTAATTCATGACAATGCTCGTCCCCACACTGCAAACCTTACACAGCAACTTTTGACTCAATTTGGATGGGAACAATTTGACCACCCACCGTATAGTCCGGACCTTGCTCCCAGTGACTTCTTCCTGTTTTTAAGCCTAAAATCAAACCTCGCTGGCAAGAAATTCAATGACGACGATGAGATTAAAGAACATGTTGCAACTTGGTTACAGTCACAGGCGTCAACGTTTTATGACGAAGGAATACAAAAATTAGTGCCACGCTACGATAAATGCTTACAAAATGGTGGTAGCTATGTTGACCAATAGTTTTAAGTCTACAGATTCTTTTGCAATAAATTATTTTTCCTAATATACATTTGTTTTATTTTACCAGTAAAAATGAACTTACTTTCTAGACATAGTGATATAACCGATGTGATCAACCATATCTGAGAGCTGTATACCTGTAGTGAATCGCTGTTCGTTTTCCTTAAAAACGCTTCTGGCTCGGCCAATATCGGCGGTGTTTGTACTTCATACGACCGCATAGGAAGTCTGTTGGCATGGTAACGCGTCTTTCTTGTTGAAACGTTCGCCTAGAATTTTCATATCACTTCAACTCAATGTTAAGCTTAGTGCAAGTGTCCTTATGCTTTGCGTTCGTGTTGGTCCATAACAGGGGCAGGTAGAACGCCTGTGATATTGTGTTTTGAGTACCTCATGCTAACTGCATTGCTCTCGTGACTAATTTTATTCAAGATTTTACTACTTTACACTAAGAAACGAAATTACTTAAGTAATTAAATATTAGAAATTATTGAAAGAAAAAATAGGTGAATCGGCGCTTCACTTGCTTCACCCCAATAGCTGCCACTGAATTGTTACGGGTAATGAATGATAATGTTAGAGATTATTTAGAGTCAGAAACCTTTTATGTACCTATCGCAAATAACTTCTTAGTTTGATCTTTTCAAAACCTCTACTTACATCAGAGAAGCATCAAGGAATTTCACCACCAAGGCGTTTTGTACGTCAAGTTAGATTATACTAAAGCAAAGGACTTGCATGAGTACTTTTAAAATGAGTTGAGCAATTTCGTAAAGGCCTGGAGCGCTTTAATAAGAGCTTCAAGCAGTTATAAAGGCTTCGAGTACTCAGCGAATCGTGCTTGGTGCTTGAGACTTTAATTCTCAAATGATTAGTGATTGGTATTTTAAATTTTCAGTTACTATCTTGATAATTCAAGTATTTAGTATTTGATATTTCGAAGCACTTCAGCTCAAGGTTTAGTGCTTGGTAATCCAAGCACTTTACTTCGGTACTTTGCCAAGCTCTGATGCCTAGATATCTTAGAATACCAATTTTCTGTATTTGTGATTTCATTAAAACGATGTTTTTCTGTCATTTACTAATATAGTTTCCTAACCTTACTTTGTAAAGCGTCGTTTGTTGTGTGCATAATAACGTATAAGTTGCAATTCGTTTGATACGTTGCTGTACCTACATGTATGGGTATCATGGCGATGCTTCATTGATGAGATTCTAGAAATAAAAGTCCCAAATCTACAAGATATTAATAAATCGACTGATAACATGAACCAATAGCAACAACTGAAGAGATCTATTTCGACTAGAGACTTTTCATTTTCGTTTTCATTCAAAAACCCGCATTAAGATATATCCTGAAACATTTGCCGCTGTAAATAAAAAATATTTTACTTGAATCATAGAAAGTGGTATTCTTATAAATGGTTTTCTTAAGTAAAAGTCGTTGTTAAAGCCTTGCGATTTGTTAACAAATTGAAACTTGCAATATACCTCATACCACAAACTTTTTACATTTACCTATTAAACACTATAAAGCATGTAATTGTAAATTCATTATGTTTTCATGGTAGATAATAAAATTACACACGCTGAAACAATCAAACAATGAATTATTTGAAAGTAATTGCAATTGACAACATAGTATGTAGTTAGAAGATTTGTTTGTAATCTCTGAAAACGAATTGCTGTCACTACGTATATAATATAGATCTCACATTGTTTTATACCAGTAGTTAATGTAATTATATATTTAACTGTGAATATCTTTTGCAGTTTTTACAAATAATGGAATTCATAAAACTTTTCCAAATAATATCTTTCTAGATTTAAATTTTTAAAAACAGTTGGAAACTTTTATCATTTCATCTTCATGCTTAACGAACTGTGAAATTACAAATACTACGTGTATGCTTTTCTGTATTATATTAGCTAATTTTTTGGTTAAAAGAACATAAAATTAGTATTGCAACTGCCAAATAAAATAAATATAATTAGAAATGAAGTTATGCTCTGTTTGCAACCAAACTATATGTTTGTTTATTCATTTTCATTTTCTAAAACATGAATAAAAGACGCAAATTTACCAAAGGCTCGTATAAGTAAAAATATTTTTTCCAGAACGAAAATGTTTTATTCATTGTTTTCGCGTCTTCGATTACTTCATATTATTCCAACAGCAAAGAAACATACGTATAAAGTTAAACAACACACTCTAACCTAAACCAACAAAATAAAAAACTTACTCGGTAGCATTTTCCTCTCCCGTAGAGCAAGCTGGGCGTGAAGAGCAGGCTGATTTGGAACCTTCAAACCCTGTCGAATTTTCCATTAAAATTGCAACGGGAACATCACACATTTAGTTTAATAGAGTTTTATTATTTTGCGCACTAAAAACCGTTTCTTTTAGATCAATAATATTTATCAGTAGCAGCACAACAATAGAAGCACTCCATGATTATCGTCCATATACACATAAGCATGTCCGCATGCTATGAATTTCTGACACTTACTGATTATTCATTCCGGTGGTTTTACGCGTTATCCTTTCTTTTTTGGTATTTTAACTCTGTAAACAATTGAAGTGGGCAAAAATTAGAATTCAGTATAAATGGGATCAATAAAAAAATCATTTTTATGAAAAATTTTAAAATTAAAAAAACTTCTATGATATCCGCATCTATGTGAATGGTTTTCCAAGAAAAAAAGAAAAATTGTCATTGTAGAATCTACCAGACACTGTATTTTCTAGAATGAATTTCAATCATGTAAAGACGATTGATGCTCGGTGAGACGTATTTGAATCGCTAATCAAGTAAGAAGACTTGCGGTATTAACTTCCGGCACATTAATCATTAATTTCAATAGTTAAGTCTTGTTTGCTTCGACTATTGCTAAATATATTTCAATAATTACTTGGAATTACATTCAATTATATCAAACCATGAACACACGTGGTAGGCAACTAAATTATTTAATTTGCTACGAGTTGTTTACTTATTATCTTACATTATGATTATGAATGAACCATTTTATCAAACTGCATAAGACTACTTTTTACTAATAAGATTGTAAAATCACCAAAATAGTCTATTTTTGTTCAATTTTATAACAAACGTAACAATAGGACATAAAAAAATCAATAGTAACAAGCACTTAATCGATGAAAATAATAACAACACATACACATAGTAATATCAAGAATGCAAAACTTTTGATACTGTCAGAGTAAAATTATTCCAAAAGTTTTTCTGACGTGTTGGTATTTTTTATTAGAAGTGCTTTAAAAACCAACTACAGTTATGAATGAAATATCCTTCAAAACAAGTATATTGAATTATTGTTTCCGACAGCTTTTATTTTTTGTTATTACTCACATTAGATTTTTCTTTGTTGTACGTTATAAATTTATTTACTTCACAAATTGGAGAAATTTATGTCAAATGTAACATTTAAAAGAATTCGTTCAACGTCTCTTTGATATTTCCACAATACAGACGATGACGCTATTACTCTAACAAACAAACAAGATTTCATTGATTTAGAAGAGAGTACAAAAACAAAGTGGTACAGTAAGTATAAACGGTATTTAGACTTAGAATATCTTTAAAGTAATAAAGAATTTGATACTTTCTAAATCATTTCTTTATATCCTGTAAGAAATTATACTTTCGTTACTAAAGAATTTATGCACAGAGAGTTTGTATTTATGAGGACTACTGTCACACTTCTCATCCTCGTAGTAATAATTTTAAATTAAACTTAAGCTTATATATAAATGTTTATTTAACAGGGTAAAATCTGAATCAATAAAGAAGTTAATGTATAGACGTCAACAATTTTGCAGTAACTGTAGTTTTCTTATTACCTTACGTATTTGCATATCTTGTTAACAACTTCCAAGCCATTGTTGTAAATAGCCAGACAATATAAAGCAAACACTTATCTCTGCTTAAAATCTTGACCTTCCTTGGCATTTGTTTTGTTTACTACGAGTCTTTAAGACTGGGGTGTCCACAGTGCAGAAGCTCATGGAAGATCATCTTTCTACCTTTTTGACTGTACACCCCTTATATTTATTCACACAGATCTAGATCTTTAGAACTGACTTGACCCGACCCGAATGAAATACGAGGGCGGTTCAGTAAGTACCCGTGTTTGACGACAGAAGGCGTTCCTGAGGGAAGTTGGTGTTATCATCGTGTGCTGCCATCTATCAAACGACGGTATAACAAATTGCAGACTGATTGATAGGTTAGTTTGGATTTGATAGCCATTAGAGTAAGACGTGTTTCGTGATTTTAGCTAAGATGGAAAAAGAGCAGTATCGTTCGGTAATTCGCTTTCTGTTTTTGGATGGGAAAAAACGCGAGGAGATAAAAGCAAAGTTGGATGCTGTTTATGGAGACACTTCGCCATCTATGACCACAGTTAGATATTGGTTCAACGAATTTAAACGTGGGCGAACATCCGTTTTTGATGAGGAGCGACCAGGACGCCCGGCAGACGTGGTTACCGAGGAAATCATTCAAAAAGTCCACTACATGATTCTCGCTGATCGACCAACGAAAGTGCGTGAAGTAGCAGAGGCCGTAGGTGTGTCGACCGGAACGGCAATTAATATTTTACATGATAAGTTGGCGATGAAAAAATTGTCGGCGCGATGGGTGCCGCGATTGCTAACGGTGGACAACAAGCGGATGCGGCTGTTAACTTCGAAGCAGTGTTTGGAGCAATTTAAGCGAAATCCGAAGGAGTTTTTGCGTCGAGTTGTCACCGTTGATGAAACCTGGATTCATCATTACACACCAGAAACTAAGCAACAATCAAAACAATGGATTTCTCCCGGTGAATCTGCTCCAAAGAAGGCGAAGATGGTTCCATCGGCCGGAAAGGTCATGGCGACGATTTTTTGGGATGCGAACGGCGTCATCCTCATGGATTTTTTAGAAAAAGGAAGAACGATCACTGGACAATACTACAGTGAGTTATTAGACAGCTTCGACAAAAAATTGAAGGAGACACGGCCGCATTTGGCGAAAAAGAAGGTGCTGTTTCACCACGATAACGCACCAGCATATTCATCCGGAGTTGTCGCCGCCAAACTGCATGAATTGCGTTATGAATTGCTGCCGCACCCCCCGTATTCACCCGATCGCGGGAAAAAAATTTAGCTCAAACGAGGAAGTCATCGCCGAGATAGAGGCGTATTTTGGAGAGTTCGACAAATCCTATTTTTTGGAGGGTTTAAAAAAATGACAGGAACGTTGGGAGAAGTGTATATTTCTAAAAGGAGACTGTTAAAAATAAAAAAAAAATTTTTGAAAAAAATTGTGTCTTCATTTCCAACACGGGTACTTATTGAACCGCCCTCGTAAATCTAATGCAGTTTCAAAAAACCCAAGAACATATTTGGAAGAACTCCAGAAACTTACCTAAAACTCCTAAATGATTTGAAAGCCAAACTGAGTATAACCTTAACTTAAATTCTAGGTTAGACTCCGCAGTGAGCTAATTTTAAAATATGACTTTGGACGACTACACTACATTTTATATTAAAAAAATAGATTCAGGTTGCTTAGGACAAAGTAACTGTTAACAAGAGTTTTCTTGAACAATCCGAACAGTCCAATCGATCAGCAAATCGTGATCAACCTAAGAAGATTGACTAGCATAAAAATATCCAATCGACTTGAAAAGTCTAGTAGGCTTAAAGGTCATTTAAAAGCTATTTTAAATTTTGACTTTCCCTAATCAAAACAACTTTTAATATGCCTTGGATTTTATGCATATACATAGTTTTTAGAACCAGTAGAAATCTTTGGCTCTATCGAGCTTTTCAAACGGACTGATAGAACATTCTAAGATAGTCAAGGTTTTTAGATTGGCTGTGATTTTTTGGGCAATTGAGCCTTTTGGTATAGTTCGAGTCGTTTAAGTTTAATCAATGCAACTTTCCACTTTTCGAGGGAAGCAGTGGCTGTAAGTGCTTAAAAACTCGCCTTCACTCCAGTGAAGATGATGTAATTAGTGTTGAGATGCAGTTCGCTGAAGTGAGTAGAGTTGCAATAAGAAGCAGCGGTGGTCGATAAACGCTGATGCTGATAATAATCCTGGTGGGGTGGCCTTGGTGTTGGAGCTGGTTGCTGCAGAGTTGATGTTGGAGTTGATTGTAGTTTCAGTGGCGCTAGAGAACCTTGCATAATCGCTTTAAAGGCACTGGAGCTACTAGATAAAGTGCAGATGATAATGATGATAATGCCATAGTTCGCGGAGAGATGGTTGGCGAATTATTGATATCCAGACGCTGGAGGATTGTGAGTGAAGTCTTCTTTTATGGAGTAAATAAAAGATCACTGAGAGTAAGGCTTTTTGAATAAATATGGCAGAATGAACAATGTGCTGGTTTGATTAATGCAATTGTAGGTTGGAGTTTAGGACAAAACAGTTCTTCTCAGAACCACAGTCAGTGCAGTGACTGCCGGTCGGAGAATTCTGGGCAACCGCGGAGTGATAAACCTGAGGAGCCTCAAGTACCTGACTGGACACATTTTAAGGTTCAGGCAGATTGGAGTGCGGTTGAGAAAGGTTGTAGCCGGGACTACGCTCCTATCTTGAGCGGCGACTTAGATAAATTGTGTTTTTTTGAAAAATCGGTGTTTCAGATTTTGCTAGAAATACTACAAAAATAGGCCAGTCAAAATATATATACCTAAACCCCATTAAAAAAAGACAATTTTAAATTTCCTACTGTGGAAATATTAACATTTGAGGTTAGTCAGAGCTTTTGGATTGACCACAATTTGCGAGTCAATTGAACTTTTTGGAATAGCTGGTGTCGTTCAAGTCTCTTAAGCGATTCTGGGACCTATATCGAGATTTCTTAGACCGATTTGGTTTTTTAAGTTAGTTAAGATTATTAGATACGTTGCTTTTGTGGAGAATCGGCATTTGAACTTCCTCTAAATATATTACTGAAATAGGCTAGTCAAGGTTTCTGTGTTGACCGCAATTTGTAAATCAATTAAACTTTTTAGTTTTAGTCTTTCAAGTAATTTTCAAGACCTTTTTGAGTTAGCTTGATTTTTCTGGGGTTAATCAGCATTCTTAAATAGATTATGCTTTTTTTAGAGAATTAGCATTTTACGTTCTGGCAAAAATACTATAAGACTAAGCTAGTGAAGATTTTTGGATTGGTTGCGACTTGTGGACTAATTGAACTTTTGTATAGTACAAGCCGTTCAAATCCTATAAGCAATTTTTGAACATATATAGAGCTGTTTGGGACGCTTTGGTTTTTCAAGTCAGTAAAGATTCTTTAAGATACTACATCGTGCTTTTGTGAAGAATCGGCATATCAAGTTCTTACAGGATTAAGTTAGTCAAAGTTTTGAATTGGCCACAGTTTGCAGGTCAAGTGAATTTTTTGCTATGGTCGGGTTGTTCAAGTTTTCCAAGCGATTCTGGAACATGTGTACAAAATCAACATTTTAAGTTTTGCCAAAACTACTACAGAACTAGTGTAATCAAGATTTTTGTATTAGACGAAATTCACAGGCTAATTGGGTTTTTTGGTACAATTTGGATCAATCAAGTTAATATTAAACTTCTTGGGTCAGCTTGACTTTTAGGATCTTAGATAAATTGTGCTTTTTTTGGAAAATTAGCATTTTAATTTTTGCTAAGAATACTACAAAACTGGGCTAGTCAAGGTTTTTGGTTTGGGTCATTCAGGTGATTTTTGAACTTATGTGCAGCATTTATAGCAGGTTTTTGGTTTTTCGAGTCAATCAAGATTTTTTTTTATATAAATTGTGCTTTTTTAAAGATTCAGCATTTTAAGTTCTGTTGAGAAATACTGCAAGACTGGGTTAGTAAGGTTTTTAGATTGACTGTAACTTGTGGGCTAATTGAGGTTTTTGGCATAATTCTAGATGTTCAAGTTCAACTGAGGTTTCTGATATAGCAAGAATAACGAGCTTTTTGGGTTGATTAGAGTGTCTAAGCAACTGTCTACTCATTATCAGTAGATTCTGCTATATATAATTTGCTACATAGTATACTATATTGCTAATTTTTGACAGTGATGAGTTTGAGTTTAGAAATTACAAGATTTTTCTGCAATAGAACCAAAACTCAAAAAAAGCTTGTTTACTAGAAATGACCAAAATAAAATATGGACATATTATTAACGTTAGAACCTATGTATTGATGCGATATAGAAAATAAAATAATACCTAATCCTTTAAGTTAGCATATAGAAAAACTACCCTCTGAAGCTCGGCCCCCTTTTTTGGTAGAAGGCAAAGAAAAAGAACCCAAACTGATATTAGAATAATTCAAAAAAGCTTTAGCACTTGTGCAGATTGGAAAGATCTGATGCTGAGCTGACTCTTGATAACAATAAACGATTTCGAAAACAACTTGCAGCTTTAAGAACATGAATATATCATACAACAATTATAATTTATTAAGTTACACTAACGTTCAAATATAATTGAATAAATGAATACGATTACCGATTGTTGTACTGTATCAAATTTTCGAAAGTTGCAGGTGTTCCAGAAGTACAATTGAATGACAGTTGTGACCCTATTC
Source organism: Ignelater luminosus (assembly GCA_011009095.1). Classification (NCBI taxonomy): domain Eukaryota; kingdom Metazoa; phylum Arthropoda; class Insecta; order Coleoptera; family Elateridae; genus Ignelater; species Ignelater luminosus. Next base: position 9,580 of record VTPC01006128.1, on the reverse strand, counting down.
TTTTTAATTAAATCGAAATTCTAAAAACGTTCATCATCACTAACCCTTTAATCACAGAATTTTTGGCATGAGCAACTATAAAATATAACCACACTGCTTAACTATGATGATCAATAATTGTTGCACAATAAAAACAAAGTTGGCCTCGACCAAAATTTGCTTTACACTAAACTATAACACAGCTAGCAGACTTAAATTTTATAAAGAAAACTTGCGTAAATAAATACAAAAGGAGTAATGCTTTGCAAATATTGTAGAAGGTTGGACGCTTCAACTAACTAATCACGTAATGGTGTTAAATTATTTTCACAGTCAATAAGTATAAGTCTGCACGTAACAAAATCATATAAATTACCCACGTTTTACAGATGTTTTATTTTTAACAGTAAAAGCGTGACAGAACATAATTTTTATTTGTGACCACGTTTCTTTTAACGAAGTCATAAAAGTAGTATTGAACAATTATTTCTTTGGATTACCCTATCCTAATAAAGAGCTGTCGGCATGAAACCATCCGTAAAGACAGAAATATTTCATATTCATTCGTGTATTAAATTGGTATTCAGCATTATATACTAACTAAAATATAAAGTGAAAGATGTAATTGTAAATTCGAAATTATATGAACAAGCAGAGCTTTAATCATTTAAAACGGGTAATGTGGAACAAGCCTAAGCTTACACGTAATACAAATTCAAGTTTTAAAACTTGAAATACATTCCAAGAAAACAGAAGTCTTTTAAATTTTATCTACTTGTACTATCACGGCAGAAAAAACCGGGGCACCACACAGGTTTTAATGTTACCCCTTGTAAATCTGTCTTTCAGTTTAAGTAAAACTATTATGTAAGCAAGTACCTTATTAATTGAACTGACAAATCCACCTTAAAGCCTGATGCAAAAGAGAGAAATTTTGTTAGAACCGACGTATTATCAGACAAGTGTGCCCCGGTTTTTTTTGCCGCGATAGTACATCTAGTAACATTATTTTTACTTGTTAGTAGAAACTGTTCTAACTAAAGTTTTCTGTGATTTTCCCTAGTAGTGTAGAAAATTACCGAAACAATAACTTTTACAAACTCATCTCCAGGGAATTTCAATAATATACCATCATTTACTTCAACAGTTTGTGGTTTCACCTATCAACAAATATCAACATAAATTCATTAACACTACCGCCTCCCTCCGATCCTCGAATCGAGTTTCATCTTTCTGCATAAATCCTTCAACCATTTACGACATTATGCACGATAAAATCTCAACCCGAAATCTCCGCAATTTCATTCTCCGATCAGAAAATCGCATCTAGTTTCACAGTTTAGCAAATTACCGAAGAATCGCCGAGTCATATAGAAGAACATCTGAAGACCACTGCGTCGCGCTAGAGTACTAAAGGGTCACTACTTTACAAAACCACACCCCAAGTTGCAGCCGCTACTAATACTACATCTTGCTACTGCTTCGCTGTTTTGTCGTTCGAGGGTTTATACCAACTCCTCCTTACCGCAAGCAATGCTATAGAGTGTCTATTATCAAGTAGTCTTTCATCAAACTTAATCTTTTTTTATTCCTGACTAAAAACCAATTTTCTTCTAGAATGGTCTGCAAGTTTTGTTAGTATAATTGGCCGCCGTGATTCCGATATTAATAAGAGGCACGCGAGACCTCTCATTTGTGTAGATATAAAAATACTACCATCTTTCACTTCAACAATTCGTAGTTCACCTACCGATAAGCATCAACGCGAATTAGTCACCGTTTTATTTTCCCCAATTCACGTTCCGTCTACAACTTTTTGAGCACTTCCACTATCCGTGGCATCATTCACGCTCCACATCATTAAAAACCAAGACCTCCGTTATTCCAATCCCATACCTGTGAATTGCATTTTTCCTTCTTTGCATCAGCTTACCAGATTACTGAGAGACCGCCGCAACATTTTTGCGAACCGCCGCATTATGTTAAGTCGCCACTTTGCAAAACTGCAGACCAAAGTACTGCCACCGCCGGTCTGCTGCTGCTTTGCTGTTCCATTGTTCGAGTAATCCGCGATCTATCAAATTTGTCTTGAAGTATTTATTTATTTAATAACTTTACTTCAACGGGTTTACCTACTGACAAACATCAAAGGAAATTCATGGTCGCTCTACTTCCTTCATTTACAGACCAACTATTAGAGACATCATCCGCATCCCGAATTCGCCGCCCTTGCAATTCCTATCTACGAACTGTATTTTCTACTCTCGTACCAACTCACCAGATCACCACAGAGTTATCGAAATATCCAGGAACCGCCAAAACTGTCATGCCGCATCCGCCAATATCACAACCTGCTGATACTTTCCTTCACCGGTCTTTACCAAATAACCGTCATCGCGTAGTCATCCAACAAATTTTCCCTTGTTCTATTCTTTTATGTTTTATCATTACTTTCCGGCTCTAAAGGAACCGGAGTCCGTTATTAGTCCTTATCGTATCGTGGCGTTCTGATGGTAGTTTCCGATACCGTAATGGTTAGAAGCAGCAAATAAATATAATCTGCTGTGAATGATATTGCTCGTGGTATTACAGGTTCCGCGGCGGATGGAATTGCTACAATAGCACTAAGATTTAACTGGTAGTGGACAAACAATTTTTCTCTGTATAGCAAATTACTGTATTGTAACGCGCCATCCCTCGAATATACTAGAAAAAGTCCCGAACAGTCTTGAACAAGCTGGTCGAATGTGCCGAAGAAGTCTCAAAGTATCCAGAGTTTCCCACTGTCCAATGTGCAATAAAAAGGCGGGAATCTTCTAACCCCATTGCGTTGATCGAGCCAAGGGGAGTTCTGCAGCAATAATTAGTGATAAATAAATTATTACTATAAATTGCAAATTTTTCTCATTTTAGAAATTATGAAAATTTAAATTTTAAAAAGTACAAACTTAAGAAAAAAGAAGGGTTTGTAATTTTGTGTTACCTTTTCAATTCACTAAAAACAATGAATATTTACCAACTTACCAAAGTATCCTATTCTATTAACTACTAAAGTTACATTTAAATCAGTCAATGTTAACAACACAGATGTTTAAATTGTACGATATGTGAAATCCATTCTCCGTTCTTTTTTATTAGCAAATACGTCAATCACTCTCTTATTAAAATTTTCCATGTTATTAAGAAAAGTTTTTTCAGCTGATAGCATTCTCAATGCACTGAACCTTTCTTCCTTCATGGAGTTTCTTAGAAAAGTCTTGACCCTTTTCAGCATGGAGAAACAACGCTCGGCTTCGGATGTAGACATGGGCGTTGTCACTAATGCTTCCAAAAGATCTAAGGTTTCTTGAAAAGTATCACGCATTCCTTCTTGTGAAATTAACGATAAAAGATTGACAGCCGCAGAAACGTTTCTCAACTCTTCTCGTTCATAAAGTACCTGCAGTCAGTCTTCAATCTACGTTTTTCTAAAAAAAAGGATAAACACTAACCACTTCAAAAAGATACTTTTCTGGAAATTTTTGGCGATATTCGGGAAATTTTTCCATCTCAAATAAATTTGTATCTACTACATGTCCAGTGAAACCAAATCTTGTTCTTATTTGCTGAATAATAGAGTCAAAAACTTTCTTCTGTTTTCTTATTTAGATGCTGCATGCGTGGCCTTTTTTGAGGAGGTGCGTCATCTTCCAAAAGTTGCATATCACTGGCAATATTTGCCATAATGTAATCCATTTGATTGCGTATTTTTTGTATTTCATTTTCAAAATTCTGTAAATCCTGTCTAATCTTGACTGGGTCGGTATTTGTCTTTTGTAATTGTTTAAAAATTGTTTCAACGTGAGGCATTATTTTATGAAAAATTATCAACCAAAATATAAAATCCTTGTTTCCATGACGCTTATCAGTTCTTTTCTGTATTCATAAACAGTGTTAATGCCCCGTGAATGAAAATTCCATCTAGTTTGCGACGAACCTGGTAATCTCTTTTGAACAATTTTACTTTTACACTTCACGTCAAGTTTCAAACCGGGCGTAGCATAACACGACGCACCCACACCACGTATCGATTGTGACTAGACTGCAGGAACGGGAGCCACTTCTAGCTTGTCTCAAGTAGTTCGCTAACTCCGAACACCCTCCCTCACCCACCACCGCCCCGCTAAAATCTATAGCCGCTCAAAAGCGTTGGAGCCGCGCTTTGACTGGCTCCAAACTTTTTTGTATCATTTTGTACGCGCGGTGTTCACTTGTTCACTATATTTATATTTATAAAATAGCAATTTTTAATTTTTTAATCTCTGGTAAAGGTCAGACTTAAAGAAAAAAATTTTAAGAGTATAAATTATCTTTTTCAAATTGGAAAATGAAATGTCTGTGGTGGTGCCATGGCTCCTTGGCTCCTTATAACGGGCCGCCACTCTCACCTACCATATTCCTTCTTTGTCTATTCCTTATTTTACAATATTTAGTTATTACCACATACGATATTAAAAAGATGAAAGAATGAAATTTTGTTTTGAGTAAGATTAATAAGACCTCAACATGACTGTTTTAGTTAGATACAACTGAAACATACATGTAGTTAGTTAGTAGTAGTGGTTAGATTTTTGTAGTTAAATAATAATAATAAAGTTTATGGGTAGGTAAGTTACATTTTTTTGATAATAAATCATCCACTTAAAGAAGATCTCAAAGCTTAATTTTGCATAGAGATAGAAATAGATTTCTCATTAACTTGATTAGATTTTGTTTTGTTTTATTAAAAGATTACACTGCGACATTATTTATGCAAGCAACTGTACACGTAACATCGACAAGATATAAAATTACAATGCAGAGCGTCACCTATATAGGTATAAAAGGGAACCCGCTTTGAAACTAGAAATTTTGGAAAGATATTCTAGACGCCAGCAATACTAAAGACGATTGATCGCTAGGCCTTGGGATCTCTTTATGTTTGTTTCGTAAATATCTCCCAAACCTTAGATATTTGCCTAGGACGAACAAACATTCATTTGTCACAGTCTTTAAACAAAACTTCACACGATCCTCATATTGCAAAAAAACCCTTTAGTATCCTTTCTTAAAATACAGAGATATAAACTTGAAAGAATTTTCTAAAAAATCAGTAAGTGGTATAAATAAATATATCTGCCCTTTTTCATGCACCATCAATCTACATTAATTATTAAAAACCTGACAACGAATAACAGATGTGTAAAAAATCCTTGAGATTCAATAATAAATATTACCCTTTGGGTATATCCACCAGGATTTAACAGAGTTTATCTTGAATTAATTTCAGATTAATCTTATTATTTCTTTATATACTAAGTCTGATTACAGTAATCCACACTTTTCACATTTTGTTAAAAGTTTTGCTGTAAACTCCGAGGACAATAAGGCATGGTCTGGAAACACGAGAATCTTATAATTTAAATTTTAAACGCTTTTAGGTTTTTTAAATAAAACAAAAAGTGGTAAACTCATTTTATAACTCAAGCTCATGCTAACTTGGTTTAAAAAAGCGATTAGTTTAGAGAAGATTTTTAATTGAACTCGAAACTTTCCAATGTAAAGAATAATTGTGTAACCAAAGTAGTTGTGAGTTAAGTCTAGAATATCTTCATTAGGCTTAATTAATAATCGAGCGACAGAGGTCCAGACTTAGTCCCAAAGACAAACTTTGTTCTGAATACATCGATTTTAGATAGTTACTAGTTACTAACTAAAAGCTTTAGGCTGTACTGTATGGTAAGTAATCACCGCTTTGCAGGCCTGCTACGCTCGTTATTTCCAGGAAGAGTTATACATAACGATTGTGTAAACGTAGATACCAGTTTAGATGTATGGATGTATTGTAAGAGATTTTTATTTATATTTGTTTTAATATTCAATTAGAAATAATTGGGATACGACCGATAAATCGTGAATCTTAGTTAGATTTATTTTTGTTCCACGATCAATTTCGCAATACGAGGGTGGTCTGAAAAGTTTCCGACCTAACAAAGCTACAAGACATTTTTTCTGAAAATTTTTTTTTATTTTTCAACATAGTCTCCTTGTAACTCTACACACTTCTCCCAGCGATGCTCCCATCTCTGTAACCCGTCCAAATAGAACTCGGCATTTTTCTCTGCAAAATAATTGTTCACGAAGGTGATTGCCTCTTCATTTGACGAAAATCTTTGTCCTCTGAGCGCAATTTTTAGATGAGGGAACAAAAAGAAGTCGCTTGGGGCTAGATCTGGTGAGTAAGACGGATGGTCAAGCAGTTCAAACCGTAATTCGTGAATTTTCGCCATGGCAACCGCTGAGGTGTGAGACGGTGCGTTGTCTTGGTGAAACAGGATTTTCTTTTTCTGCAAATGTGGCCGTTTTTTCGCAAGTTCTGCCTTCAGCTTGTCAAGTAATGATGCATAGTATGCTCCTGTAATGGTTTTTCCTTTTTGAAGATAATCGATTAAAATAACTCCATGACTATCCCAAAAAACAGTCGCCATCACTTTCCCAGCCGAAAAAACAGTTTTTGCTTTTTTTTGGAGCCGGTTCCCCCTTTGCAGTCCACTGTTTGGACTGTATTTTTGTTTCGGGCATATAATGGTGTATCCAAGTTTCATCTACAGTAATTAATCGGCGCCAAAACTCGGATTTATTTCGCTTAAACTGCGCCAAAAGAGCGTTGGAAATATTCATTCGAACACGTTTTTGGTCTAACGTGAGCAAACGCGGCACCCAACGCGCGGACAGCTTTCTCATGCCTAAATGTTGATTTAATATGTGACAAACACGTTCTTTTGACATGTTCATAACCTCTGCTATCTCTCTCACTTTAATTCGGCGGTCGTCTAGCACCATTTGGTGAACTTTGGCGATGTTTTCGTCGGTAGTTGCAGTTTTTGGACGTCCCGAACGTGGCTCTTACGGCCACGTTTAAATTCAGCAGCCCAAAATTTCACTGTGGTAAATGATGGTGCAGAGTCCCCATACACAGAATCCAACTCATCTTTTATTTGCGAAGGCGTATTGCCTTTCAAAAACAAATATTTAATGACAGCTCGATACTCGATTTTGTCCATTTTCACAAAAAAACTCACATCAACTCACTCAAACGACTGTTACATAAAAACTGCGCATCCAAAATGGCTGAAACTTTTGTGAGTAACTGTCAACAGATGAACAACAAAATTCAGTAGCTTTTATTTACGAGTGCTGCCATCTTCACGTTGAGGTCGGAAACTTTTCAGACCACCCTCGTAATTTCACAGTCGTTTCAATCTTTTTTAGGTTATTTACTATGATATAGTTTATTGAACATCAAATATCAGTTTATCAATATCAAAGTTCATTAAATTTTATTCGATGTCAATAAAAGGCACTTTTTAGTTTAGAATTTCTTCCTATCACTTGTTTTAGATGTCACTATCAAGCTACAAAAACTTTTGAAAGATGATCTCGGATAGGCAAGAAATGGGAGCAAAATATGTGCATGTGAGTAAATAAACACAACTTTTACTGCTTTAATTCGGTAGTTGCCTAAACCTTGAAGCCTAACTTTAATGACACCTCTGAAATGTCTATTGTTACCAGATCTACTATTTTGTTGTAAATTTACCGGTTTTAGAAATCTACCGCCTTCCATACCTTGTTTGATTTTGCAAAAGAAAATTGATGCCATTTACTATAAAATAATAATTATTAATTGAGTATTATCATCTAAATAGTAATGGTTGTTCTGTGCTGTGCTCCCTTCCCGGATACCATTATCACCGCATCTCACACCCAACATTTCCTTCCGCTGTGCTATGCCCTTAGCCGACGCACAACCCCACCGTAATGGACCGCCTATAAAATCTGAGCACCGGAATGCGTTAGACACAGTTTGGATAGTCCAAAGAGAGTTCCAGCTCCGAGTTCCAAAAAAAATAGTAACAGTCGTAAGACCGAAATAATGGTTAAGTAAACCAAACAATCGATCACTTACAAACTACTTACACTTTCGATGGTCCATTTCACCGACATCACTTACCGTAATGCAACTAACCGACCTTTACCATCGTCTACACCGACATAAATTTGCATCGCTTTTACTGCAGACCCTGGTAACCATCACCGCATTTTCCTCTTAGCATCCTGAACTTCCCAAGATACCGCTTTGCATGTACATAGTTTCCTAACTTGGTTAACGTACTCCATAATCATGCCTTTCTCCATCTTCTGAACTTGCCAAGTACCGCTTTACATGTACCTTAGTTTGCTAATTTAGTTAGCGTATCCCCTCTTAGTATCCTATAGTTGCTAATTTGACGAACGTGCACCGTCTAATAACGTATTGTAAATAATGTGTGATACTATAAATAGCGTAGATAACAATTATAATTATTACTTTGTCGCTTTCAATAAATCTTTAACCAACCTGCACCGAGACTTACATTTACACCGTACTATTAAGCATTAACAGCACTGACGATCTCGAGAATATCTCTGGAGTAACGTCTTTTTCACTGCAGCTACTTGGACCCAACGATTTGTAGGGGTAGTCGCTGGTACCGCGAGAGCAAACTCTTTAAAAACTGACGCCCGAGCACCGTCCGCAATAAACCGTGTACCAAACCCAAAAAGATCGTCGCATGGTTAAGTAGTTTGCGCAAAGAACTCGTGTGATAAATTTTTTTATCACTTGCTCCTTCCCCCTGTCAAGTAATGTTATAAGCCAAATTTAGTCATTTCTGTAAAACCCATGCCTTAAAATTATTTCCTAGATGTAGGGTGTCCTATTCAATTTTAATTAAGTCCGTGATGATGAGATAGCAAAAGACCAAACTACTTGAAAAAACCAACTAGTAGGCTTGACAAGACTGATTATGAGAACTTTCCTCATTTCATCAGTTAAAGGGGTGAAAAGCAACTTTCAAACTTTTTTATTTACTAATGGATCTAAAAAAAATTAAATAAATCAGAAATATAGACTATTTTAGTCTGTGCCATACAGCGCTTAAGAGAAACACATTAATAGAAATCTTCCATCACTATCTTGACTATCTGGAATTGCTTATCCACTTTTTAAGAACTATGTCAGTCAACACCATGACGCTGTGCTGGATTCTAGGTACACATCAGTTGGTCATCACTTTCTTGTCCTCGCAATATTTTCCAGGGATATTGCCCTAACGTCATTGGTACGGCACCTAATAAATTCATTACCGAATAGATCCTACCAGTTGTCGACAACTGGAAAATCATTTAATTGAAGAGATCTTGTGCTATGGTGGGTAGACAATTCAACACGTTGTGATTCCATTACCTGATAATGCTTAATCCGTCAAACAAGTCTTAGTATTTTTTCCATTCCTAGTGGCAGCAACAAGCAGAGAGGCCTCAAAATCTAGACAAGTATAGGCACCTGTTACAACAGTTTTTGCCGTGAAAGGAGACGAAGCTATCGGCGCCGGGTATGTCTTTCCTACCCTACTCTTCCAAAGTCCCGTTTTCCAAAAACTTTCCAGGACGCGTTGCTAGAAGGATCACGACCCCAAAGTCTCTTTCAACCACTGCCAACGTTTCGCGCTACTGGCCGCTACCGGGTTCTACCTTGGAG
>VTPC01006126.1:15137-45243 GCA_011009095.1 Ignelater luminosus | reverse complement strand
TGAAATAAAATAGTTAATAAAATATTGTTTTAGTACCTTTTCCAGATTATGTAGAAAAATCACTAAATGTCATAAGACCGTTTGGTTTTGGGTTGAATCTCTGTGGACTATGTACCTGCTTCTGTGATAGAATTGTGATTTTCTAATATCTAGAGAGCCTCGTATCTATCAAGCTAACTAATATCAGAATGATTATGTGTCGTCATTTTATTCATTCTAAAGAGTAATCATTACATTAAATTCTAAAATACCCCAGTGTCTCTTCCTTCTAACGTATTGAAGGAGCTACAAGATAGGTACGTATGGTAAGAATTTAATTTTCTTTCGAAAAACATCAAAGGTGGAAAATTAAACAGAATCTCTACACTTTTACATAAAATCGACCAATTGATACTTAAATTGCCAGGATGCAAGAGCAGAAAACAGCATAAGCAATAACGTTGTACAAAGACTTAGTTCCATGACTTATCAGAAATTGCCAATTGTTGCCTCCGTTAGGAGATTTTAGATCCATCTAGGTATTCAGAAGCGTCTTTATCACTGTAAGTATATAATTTGTTAAAACTTATAATTTTTCTCGAATCACCAATATTGTTTCCATCTCAGCAGACTCACAGAAAATCTCATATATCCAGCTGCTAACTACTAATTCTAGGTATATTGTCTTATGATCAATTCTTGTAGACGTTTAGTATGCCTTCGGTAAAACTCGATGAAGAACATTGCTTCGAAATCTCCTAGTATGCCTATTCTCAGTTTTATTTACCAGAATCGCAAATAGTATTTTGTACTTCTGCCTGTATATCAGGGCTTGTGTAAAACGTTTGCACCGCAAACCGAGTTTTACCACACGTCCACTCTTGTCGAACTAAAGATGAGTTCCGCTTGATTCTTACAATCTACAAGTTAACATAGCCGTACTAGTTTTCTTAAGCAAGATTTATCAAAAGGACTAGGAACTAGCTCTCGAGTTAAAAAGAAAATTAAGTGAACAGTGAAATGGAAAACTAATCTGAAAACAATATTTGTAATTGGCACACTGCAGGCAGCATTTTGATTTCAAAATTCTACCACCACTGGTACTACAGGTTTCTACATACTTATAAGTTTCAAGATTGACTATAAAACCGCCAATTTTTAGAAGGCTCCATCGCATAGCTTATGAACTGTTGATACTGATAGAAGGGAGTTCAAAAATACCTTTGAAAGCACGCTATTTGTTCAAAAATAACCTTCAGTTCTTCTTTTTCTGCCACTCGATCTCAGATTCTTGGTTAACAGCAGTCACTTATAGTGTAACCGGTGATAAGAACATAGTCTTGAATTCTAACTATCTTACTCAATCTATCATTCTATAATTAGTCCAATCACAGCCTATTTAAGACGTCACTACATCAATGTTAACGTCAATGTTCATAGTCATCCTTGCTTTCCAAAATGGAAACAGTGGACTAGAGATAATGGATAAATGCAACAAACAGTAATGGGGTTAAGTAGTTGTGGAAGTAGAGTTTCTCTTTGTTTTGTAGATTAAGGTGAAGATTATTAAAAAGCCAGCGCAGCTTGTTAAATCTGACCCGATTGGCAATGGACAAATGGACAAATTGCTAATACAATGGAGATAGGCACTGATGATGGTGTGATCCAAAGAATAATTAAATATTATGGTAACACCATTGGAGATTCATATTTCGCGCTGTGGTGGTTGAAATCGAGGAGCGAATGGTGTCAGAGGCATACACTTGACAACAATAACTTAACTCCTTCCCTAGGTGCACGTCTGTTAGACTGTTAGACAGTGTTAAAAAGAAGGAAAATTTTAATTGGTACCATCACAGGATCAAGAAGGTGACCTAGGTCGGATCACATCGCTTAGACGGACAGGAATAATAGACCGAATACGTTGGCGTATTTATAAGCTTTACATGCACATACATAAATAAGTAGCTAGACTTTTTACGTAGAGTTTAGTTCCGCGTAGTGCCCGTTTGGTTCAGACGTCGGTAGTGGTCCCTCTCTGCTCCTTACCCAGTACACCGTGTACTGGCCCGCGATCAGACGCACCCAGCAATCCGGCATTCCTCGGATGGTGCGACCTGCAGCAACTGCTATTGGCAACCTTCGTTCCGGAAGGCGAAAACCCAGTAGTGGCGCCGGCATTCATGCGTTTTGGGATCGGCGCAGACCCCCCCGTAGCCAGTGTCCCTTTTCCATGCTCTCCAGGGTGTCCGTGCTCTGAACGCGTCCCGGGTCGCGGCGTAAGTAGGTTTCACGGCGCCAAAGCCCCCTTATACCACTGCCTCCGTCTATTCCTAGCGGCCGCTACCGAGCTCACCCCCTACACCACGCGAGTAGGGCTGTGGCTCTGGAATCCGTTTGTATGTCGCAATACCACCAGTCCGCGAGTTTAAGTTCATCCTTTTTCGTCAACGCCAGTTGTTCACTTCCTCTTCAATACGACCACCAGAACCAACATGGCCGCGACAGTCAATGGATATCTAACCATATCCATCGCCTCTGTCGCGGTCACAACACCGGCCTTCAGTACCATAAAGACATTGGTAAAACCCCATCTCGGCTGTGGGCACCAGAATCAACAACTTCAGTGCTTCAAATTCATCTAACACACGAGGTCAATGACCTCCAACCAAATCTTCGCTTTGACGCCGTACCAACCACGCCTCTCCAGCCAACGTCGTTACAACTGATCCATCTACGCGCCAAGCCGCACCCGCACCCTCCGCAAGAACCAACTGCCCTTTACCACCATCATTAAAGGCCCTTCAACAACTCTTTAATTAACCACGCCTATTAAGCTCCGCCCACCAATAGACTTCAGGTACAACTTCGCCACCCAGCTTCACCACCGTTTCGCTCCATGCCTTCATCCTTGCTACTGTGATCGGCTCTACTCCACTACTCCACTACGTGCACGCTCCATCACCACCTGCGTGAGAGCGCTGAAGAAACAATAAAACCACCATCCAACACCAAATGGATGGCCGAGTTCCAATAAACTCAAACATAGAACACATTCTACGCCACCAGAAATCACCACCATCTTGGTTGAAGAAGTCCCATGGGGGGCTTATAACGGTCGCCCTCCTCCGGCGGGAAATCAAAATCGACTCACTCACTCACATTCACGTAGAGGGAGTGTGGAGTTGCGATACGAAGATTTCAATAGAATAAGCTATTGCATGATATAAATAAATCGATTTATTTACGGTGTAGTGTACAGGTCCGGATGAGAAATAAAATGGAAAGTTAAAAGTGCTCGTGGAGCAAGCCAGTGGTGTATTGGAGGGGGAACTCAGGGGAACGTTCCCATACTTACCAATAAATACTAAATATTCTTTTAAAAATTTAATTATTTTTATATAATAAATGTGTACTATGACAATCAGCGTTCCCCCACTATTTTTTCTAGCTATACACCACTGGAGCAAGGTTAATGGAGTCTCAACAGCTGATGTAAATGGATAAATCGGTGTAGTTCAGCAACTGTTGAGAGTTAGTTACATCTTTAAAAAGCAAAGATAGTTAGTGGGGGGGCAATAAAACCTTCAAGAGCACATATCCATTAAGCTCGAGAAAACTTGTTGTGTGCTAACAAGCTCATGAGCGAGTAAAGCTGAAAATGCAATTATTTCGTTTACTTTGCATCAATGGTTAAAGATATGGCATAGATGTCAACAATTTGCTGTTGTGTCAGCAGCGGTTTTAAGAGATTGTAAGCCCTTTTCAGTGTATATCTGCGTCTACAATCATGACGTCTGGTCATTTTTGAAAATAAAGCTTTGAGAAACTTGATTTTACTATATGGAGGCATCCTAGTTGAAAGTAGCTACCTCCTAACCAGAGAACTTTAAGATGGAAGATCCAGTAGTTACTGGCATGAGAGCAGACGCTCTGTCGCAGTCCATTGTCTGATGAAGAATTCTCTAAAGTGTTAAACTAATAAGTCCTTACCTCTCCTAAAGTGCAACTGTGTTTCCGGCTTTGCTCGGATAAAACCTGATTGCTCTAGTTTGTTTCATTTATTTAGTAAAATTGAGAAAAAACTTTACAAGATATCTAATTAATTTATACTCGAGGTAAGAGATAATGTTTGACCAGTACTACCTTCTGAGAAGATTTTAGGAGTGGCTTTTGGACGCTCAGAAGTGTTTCAAGGTGTCAACATAGTTTTCTTCACTTTTATTAAATCGTAATTGGCACCTAAACATGCAAGTCTTCATAATTGTTAATGATGTACTACTTAATTGCCTTAGGATAAACTTCAAACTTTCTCAATGATCTCGAAACGGTGGAATGTGAAACCGAATTGAAGACTTTTCGCAGGTCTAGATTGACTATCGTGTAGTGTGTAACGAAGTTACTTTGACTTATAAATTGAAGGACCGTTAATAATAAAATTGTTATTTAATTGTTATACTTTATTGTTTATCTGCACATTGTAAACGCCGAGCGACGACGGACTTATCCGGCCACCAAGTGCTGCTGATTGATAAGCGCCGACAAATATTTGTTGTGTTGCATTTATTATTTGTGTATTAATATTTAAGTTGTGAAGCGTTTAAAATTAATTTTCCAATTAATGTGTTAGAAACCGCTAATACTTTTATATACCATGAATTTCAATGAGTATAAGATTTAATTTGAGGCTATAGATTTTGCAATTCCGACCGATTAATAAATTATATTTTTAACAATATTTGCTAGTCCCGTCCGTCATTCGAATTAATTATATGTAATTAATTCTAATATTATTATTTGCTTTATGGGTGGGGAGAACTAATCGTATATTCCTCCACTAGACCGTTTGCTCCCACGCAGAGCATTCCCGCTACAACAGTTTGCCAGTGTGGGGGAACCGAACTGGTATAAATTGGGAGGCCCGACCATCGAAAGACAGTTGTGGTTGCATTAAATCAGCTCTTCTGGTTCACTAGCGCCTAACGACTCTATTCACTACCTAGTGAATATGCCGAGGATATTGAATACCCAGACCCGCTATTTGGTGTCAGGGTGCTTTGTCCCATCCGACCGCTCTCTACTTTTCATTCGTCCGAGCGTCACATATTTTGGCGCCCGAGTCTTGTGTTTAATTTTAGGGTTTTTGAACCTGCTTTGTACATTTATGTTCCTGCTTAATAAATACTGTTTAGGTTTATTGTGACTTTAATTTGCACCGCAGACCTTTCTCTTTCAGCCGTCGACCGCTGGAGTAACCGGTCTCCATCGTAGCTACCCGGTGAGCCCTCGCTCGACCACTTCAAGGGCGAGGTGAAGGAGTAAACTCCCTCAACAAATCTGGCGCCCGAGCACCGAATACCGTCCGACCGGTAGTGCGTCACAAGTGTAAGGATTTATATGGTTTCGGCAGTACTTGATTAGGCATCGAAGGATAGTATTGTTTGCCAGGCAAACACCTAAACTCACAAAACCTCCTTGTAAGAAAAAGATAATAAGCTCTTGACTTGCCTAGATACTGAAAGCTTATAAAATAACCTACAAATTATCTAAGTCATTGTGATTGTTCTCTAATTATTATTGATGCTGAAAAGGTCACCATACAGAATGAAGAGTACAATACCAGTCGCTGTGGTGCAATTCTGAGAATCGTAAAGAATCAAGTACAAAATATGCATGCATCTATTCATTTCGTAGAACATATATCACTTAGGAGATATGCAGCGTAATCTCTGCTCTTTGCTTCTAAGTGGTGACCATTTCAGCGTCATCTTCAAGATATTTCAACTCGCAGCTGAAAGAGAACGTGAAAAATGTTGAATAAAATTACCCAGACGATGAAGACTATCTGAAGTTACCTATTAGAAGTTTGTCAGTACTTAAGTATAAATCTTGGCAATTTTTATTCCAAACGAATACATTGTTTTATCCGGAAAGTACTGTTTATCTCTAAGCAGCCATTAGCATATGAATTTTGTAGCTATAAACTCTTGATGTGTTATAGTATGGCATAGTAAAAAGATTTTAAAAATAGTGTAACGAAGTTACAGAAATCCAGGTCATATTTATTTTGCTTGTAAAAGCTTTTCTTGTATTACTACCATAACTAATCATACACCATATATCAACTATCTATGCCTTGTCTTTTATTTTCTAGCATGTAGTCTAACATTCTTACCCGAATTGGGGGAAGGTCCCCGTTATCGTTTCGCTTTTTGGCCAAAGCTATACGGTTTGATTCAGACTCTGTCTTTTCCAGTTTTCTTAAGCACGCATAAGTTCTGACTCATTATTCTTGTGCACCAGAAGAATCACATCGATTCCAGCCAACAGTCCTAACTGTTATCCATTTAACCAACTTGCTTTTGGTATTAGAATCCGGAAATAGATTTGTTGTACTAACAGACACTGCAGTTCCTTAGTGATCTTTGCGGAACACCCGTTACGAAGCAAATGATAAATTCTTGTTCCAAGGCATTCACATCAAACTTTGCGTTTTGGACATGAGGGAACTGCGCTTGATTTAACGCTATAGCACTTACAATTATCGGTTCAATAAAAACTGTTGAAAGTTTGTGTATTTGTAAAAGAGATACCAAATTTTTGCAAGTCTCAAATCGTATCTGTCAAATACAAAGAAAATCCGACGTTAACTGAATATTCATAATAAATGAAGAAAACTGAATTTTTTATTTGCTTAGGGTAATGACATGTACGATATTATACGACTGAAATTTAAATAAAACATTATAATTAAGTGACTGTGAAAATTAAAAACAATTTGCATTAAATTATTTTACAGAGAAGGGGAAAGAAATTTTCGCATGACGAACCATACACACCTAATATTTCGTTTATTTTTTACTGTCCCAACTAAATATAAAACTCTCCTGAATAAAAATGCTTCAGAAATATATTAAACACACAAACCTTAAGGCAAAACGTCTTCCTATACTAATCATCAAATCAAATAATTAATTACATCGCTATTTACATATATTTTAAACTTTTCTTCATTTTAATCTTGTTTGGAACGTCCATCGATGAGTAAAAAACCTAGATTGCCCTCAATGCCTAGTCTTGCAGTAAGTCCGCAGCATGTTAATCTTTATTTAAACTTAATCTGTGAATCAGCCCGAAGCTTAATATGTATCATGTTATGTCCAAAGAACTGACACTTATGAAATTGAATACCGGCGGAATTTTCGTTGACGACTTAACCGGTGGTCATCATAATAAACGCTATGTCTTTAAATTATACGGCACGAAATTAGTTCCCTAATTTGCTTGTAACTTGTTTGCATTGAAAATTTAGAGTTGTTCATTTTTTAATGGACGCTGCTATAATATATAATCAGTGGTTTTCCTGATAAAAATCTAAGGTTCTGGTTTTAATAAAATTTTAAAGAAATATTTTTAAGGTTTTTTGTAATGTGTAGAAGAAACAAATTGCTGAAGCTACTGTTTGAAGACTTTTAATTTTTGTAAAAGGCAAATTATATTTGAATATTAACCATTCTTTAAAGAAATATGAGATCGTGATAAACGATTATACATAGTGTTCGACACGAAAATTAAAGTAAATTTACAGCCAGATTACAGCGGGTGGTAGCAATTTTTTTCTTTCTCACTATTTATGTTTATGTAGTTTCGATAACAAAAAATCAATAAAAACCACTTGAAAGGAAACCACCTTTAATAACTCAACTAAATTCATGTTTACTACACAATCGCATGTAAGTAAGCAGTTTACCGGATAATAAATAGTAGAAGACCGTGACAGGATGGTTCGCTCAATACCTTTTGGACTATAGGACCGACGATTTGTCTGCATCTTGAAAAAATTGAAACTTGTATCGATATTTACATAACTTTAATGTTAGATATAGTGATGTAGCGAGTATTACGTTGAAGCGAGAAGGGATTTTCGTTACAATTCTGTTGAAAAAGGAAGAGGGATGGTTGGTATTCGTAGTATAACGTATGGGTTGTTCTTTGCCGCCTGTTGCGATCTTGAAACGATGTAAAGGCACGTAGGTAGTCACGTGACGCTGTTTGAATCGTGTTCCAAAGACGGGGACAAAGGACCTATCTTATTTTATGGAATGTTACATCTTATTTAATGTGATGAAATGACCATACATTATAAATTTTCATTTATTATTAATTCTGACTCGAAGCAGGAAACATGCGATCCTTGAATGGTAAATGATTTGAGAATATTTAGTTAAAATTTCTTGTCTACTTCTTTTCTCATTAACTTTCTTGTAAATAACTTAAACAATTATTTTAATTAATTCTTTCAAAGCATAGGTGGTAAATATAAAAGTAAATTACATTTTTAATGTTATATTATACAGAAACTTAGATTTCGCGTGGGATTTGAATCCACATCCCTGATACACCAGATCATTGTTGTGCCAATTGAAACCAGTAGAATTCTACTCAAAGCAAAATTAAATTGGTAGAGCAATGACCCAGAGTATATGTGAGATCGAATCCCAAGCAAAATCGAATATTTTCTATAAGAACAACATTAAAATATTAATTTACTACCCTATTTAACGTTTAATAATTGAAGACGTTGCTGCAAGAACGAGGTAAGTCCGGTTGACATGATTTTGAGTAATTTAAAAAAAACGTTTTCTTTGCTTAAGACTTACTCCGAAAATCATTTTAAACAATTAAAATACTCAGTCTTGTAGAATGATATACATAATCGATTCTAAAATAAAAATGTCAGAATATGCCAAATTTTGGCATTTTCAGTTCGAACTTACCTCGTTCTTGCACCAGAATTATCAAAAATTAGCGAAAACGTTAGAAAAACAACAAATTCAATGCAAAAGAAGTAATTTATTTGTATTAGTTTTTTGCTATATTAGAAAAGAAAATAAAGTAATGCTCTGATAAAGAAACAAACTTAAAAACAATCTAAACACAATAATCAAAAGCTCAATCTTCAGATCCGCTGTTATTTTTTAAGCTTCGATAGTAAGGCATGCAATCCTCTGACACATATTTACTAGCTAAAGTCATTACATTATCATATTTAAGCTTTTGCAGTGCAGACTGACCATCATAAGCCTTATTTTCTGCTTCTGGAAGTGTAATAGGAAAGGACGCGTGCCTGTGTCGAATATCAAACCTAGAAAACACTGGAAAATCAGTCGATTGACTACATTAAACTTCTACACATCCAGATTCATAGAGAAACAGTCTCTGTTTGGAAATGGCAAATTTTTGTTTGCTTTTGTCAAATACCACTTTCTTAAATTGCAAAGCGAGGACGTCAACATAGTTAAGTATCATTTCTTGAGTTACAACAGACTTTTTTAGATGATCCACATATTCCTGCGAAGTAAAGATACGTTCAACCTTACGCATATATTTTTCAGTTCTTCCAAATGAGCGATCGCACGGTAGAAAACTATGCCCGGATTCTGGAAATCTGTGAATAATCTTTTTAAATCTACCATTTTGTACCAGCGAATACAAAAACTGCACCACGCTGTGATTTTTATTTTGTGCAGCACAGTTACTGGAAAAAATGCACAAGGTATTTACAGTTTTAACTAATACGTTGTTGTTAAAATAATGCATTAGTAAGCTGGTTGTCTCATTTGGTGTTTTTTTCCCTGTCACTTCATCGTACACATTAAAAGTAAAATATTTGACTTTGCTGAATGGATGCAAAAATTAAGCAACCAAAGTTGACCTAAGTAAAATGCATTACCAGAAGGAACCTTCGGTAATGGCGCATTTTGTTGGAAGTCAACACACAGCGTATCTACAGTTGGACCATTTTTGACTAACTCCGATTTTTTGGTAAGACTGCTCAAGAAAGTTTGTGCTTTGTTTTGATGAAGTCATAGTTCTGTTTCTATTGATTTGAGATTCTCTTCAGTGATAGTGGACTTCTTTCTATTTTCAAGCATATCACATTTTTTACATGTGTCCGATCTTGGACGTCCAAAACGATAGTTTGGAAAAGAAATCGTATGTAACTTTTAGTTTGAAATCTGATGTTTTTTTACGATTTTGTTCTATCAGTTTGTGCATATTAGGTTCAAACTTTGCCAGGTATAACTCATAGACCTTTTTTATATTTAGTTCAGATGAAAGGTAATACAGACCTAAATTTTTACTTCTACCATAATGCAATTTTCTCCTTGGGAACTCTTTCTGTTACTTTTAAGGGTATAGCATTAAGTTTATTCTTGTGCTTGCCTCTCATATCCTGTGGAGCAGTATCGTTTCTTTTTCCGTTTACACGGCACTACACTTTCATTTTTAACAATGTTTTGTTTATACTTCGGCCTACGTGTTGTATAATTTTTATTTTCTGAATCACTGTAATGATTCTGGCTTGTAATCATCTGACGATCCAGCACGAAAAGATTCACTGTCACTTTCGGTGGTGTTCAAATTCATTACACCAAATACATTAAAATATTATACACACAGCACCCAAAACATTGCCCTATTTTTGAGGTTATGTTACACACGCTTTATTATTCCCTTTCACCACATTTGTTTGGTGCAAGAAGGACTTGCCTCTTTTTTGCGCCAAACAGCGATGGTGTTAAGTCCACAAATGTAAGTTATACAACCCAATATTCATCCAAAATACATCGTTCTTGCACCAATCGATCGGGATTTTCAAATTTACCACAATGGTATTAATAAGTCATTTTGGACTAAAAGTGGACTTGCCTCGTTCTTGCAGCAACGTCTTCAATTGTTGAGGAGGTTATTAATAATCATTATTATTACATAACCTGTAACCTCAGTTTCAGGAGTACTACACATATTTCTACTTCAGAGTTATATATAAACTTGAAAATTTCTTGAGAAAACTCTTTGAAACTCAATTCAAATCATTTAAACTATAACCTTCATCTCTCCAGAGATAAAGCTTCTATACTGAAAAGAGTTTGCCAGGGTTTTCTATCTTTACAGAGCAACATTTCGACCTTACCTGTGTACTCGTAGAGTAAATCCTTTCAGTATTTTCTTCACTTTATATAGAGGAAAATTTGTCAGACGACATTATTATCCGGACTTCCTTGTTAGTAAATCTGTAAAGATTCTCGGAAACTGCAACAATTTATAACATTTTTGCTATTTTGTAAACGTCCAAAAGAAGAAACCAAAAAACTGGCGAATGAACTTCAGCTTGACCTCCATTTGTTTAGCTTGCCTTGTCACACTTCTAATTATTTTCGCTTTGCTTTTTGATCGGTCATCAATGAGGTAAACCACAAATTGCCATTGTAATGAATTCAACTAAGTATTATTAATGGGCTAAATTAACGAAAAGGCTAAAAAGAACCGTAAAATCATAACAAAACTAATCAATAGTTTGACACATTAATCTCTCAATTAAGAACTCCATCCTTAGGAACTTTCATAGTAACCTTAATCACGCACCACAATTGAAACTGTCTGACAAAGTAATGAAAAAGAGTTAATGAGGAGCAATCAAACGGCCAATCCGATAGGAATTTACCTAAGACTAAAAAATGAATTTTGTACTAAGAATATGTTTCATACCACTAGCCAAGTCGAATTTATTTAGGAACAAACTCTCTGAACTCTTATTGCAATTATAAAGTTAAAAGACCACAAAATTTAAAGTCATCTTGTTTTGTGTCCAAACATCGATGAGGTTAGGCACAAATTGCTATTTCACTGGTGAAATTTCCTACAACTGATCTCTAAATCTTGAAAAAAGCAGACGAGAACTGTACATTCAGAAAACCTCTCAGTATAGTACTCCATCGTCAGGGACTTCCATTCTGACTTGACCGTGCATCACGATTGGAACTGTCTGACAAAGCAATGCAGAACAGATCAATGAAGAATACTAGAACCAAAAAGGCAAACCTTCCCAAAATTTGCTTAAAATCAGCTGGTACCTTTTGTACTAAGGATCTGTTTAGTCTCAATCAAGTCTAATTTCTGCTTAAGTGATATGATGACGTCCACTGTCATAGCCTTAATGCTTTATTTTGGTCATGTGATATTAGACTAGTGAGATTCGTAGATTAACTGTCAAAGCAGACGTTCCACTCTTAAACTAAATTAATTAAATTAAATTTTACTTACGAGCAGTGACTTCATAGGTGCAATCTATAGACTGTTCTATCACCAAAATAAATCTTCATTGTGGAATCTGATAATTGACCAATAAAATGCAGAATTACTTAGGAACAGTGATGGGTATTATCTAGATACAAAGTATCTAGATACGATAATTACATATTGTATCTGAATCTAGATATAATTATGAAAATGTATCTTGTATCTGTTACTAGATACAATAAACATTTGTTTATCTATATTTGTATCTAGATAAAATATTATTGCATCTTACCCATCACTGCTTAGCAACCACCTTGGTAATGGTGGTCTTACCGATAAGACCGACAGTTAGCTAGTGACCCCATTTGCAAATTCTTAGAGTTTTTTTTGTTTTATCTATATTTAATTGATTAATCCTTATCTTCTTGTTTAATAAAACATACCTCTACAGTCGGCATATTAGCATCAATATCTTGATTTTTACGATTTCCAAAAAACATTTCTACTTGTTAAAATTTGGTCTGGGGCTCTTATCTGATTATAAAGAAACATTCTAACACGTAGAAGTATTAAGGAAATCATATGTTTTGTAAAAATTTGAAGTATTTAATAATATGCCTCCGATATCGGTGTATCACTATTGATAATACACCCTACTGATATATAAGGTGTATACCTATGAAATGAGACTTTTTTTTCAATTTTAAACGTTTATTAACAAAAAATGGTTACAAATTTAATCTTCAAAATAATAGCCATCGCTAGCGACACATTTTACCCATCTCTCAGGCAATTTGTGAATGCCGCGCCAAAAAAATTGGCCGTCTTTGGCCGCAAACCAATCATCGAGCCATTTTTTGGCTTCTTCGTGAGAATTGAAGCGCTGCTCGGAAAGTGCGTGGCCCATCGATGCAAACAAATGATAATCGGAAGGCGCCAAGTCTGGTGAGTAAGCCGCATGCACCAGCGGTTCCCAATCGTACGTCTCCACCAATTCCCGGGTCGCTCTTGTTCGATGTGGTGGTGCATTGTCATCAAGAAAAATTACTTTGTGACGCCGATCGGCATATTCTGGGCGTTTTCGGTGTATAGCGCTGTTCAAATCGGCCAATTGTCGTTGGTAGCGTGCACCGTCAACTGTTTCACCTGGTTTTAATAGCTCGTACCAAATCATACCATGCTGATCCCAGAAAACACACAGCATTGCCTTGCGGCCGAAGCGATTTGGTTTGGCCGTTGATTTTGGCTTGTGGCCGGGTGGACCATACGATCGTTTACGCTTGGGATTGGAGAAATACACCCATACATATCCATTTTGGGCCAGTTCGAGAATCCGTTTACTCTAACGGACGTATGTACTGGAGTTTTGAAATTTTGATTTCGTGTTGTTTTCAATATACTGCACCATCCAGATTTCATTTCTTACTAATTAGTTAGGGAAGTGGATAACCGAGACGTGGACTGAACGATTTTACACCGATTTATGATAAACTCGTTAAATTCATTAAATTCTAATAAGTATCGTATTACTAAATTAGTAGGAATATGTAATTCCTACTTTAGTCTGTCTATTTAACTGTTTTGAATTACGAAAGATGTAAGAATATTAAAAGTAAAATAAGGGGAAGCTCTTAGAGTCCCCCATGTAGTAAAATAGTTCTAAAATAAAATAGAAGACAAAGGAAAACCATACGTCACCTTCAGAGTTAAGAAAGGATTTAGAGAGACTGCTTCAATAATTGGAAGTCAAATCCTACCCCAAACAAGGTTTAGGTTTTCCAGACAACCTCACATCAGAAAGTAAATTTTCTGAGCCCCATAGTCATTTCGGCAACTAAAGCAACAGACTTCACTGTCTAATGGTATTGTTGTCAACATCAAATTTGATTATCAAAAGTGGCCGAGCTGAAGTAACCATCTCCTCTTCAGCCAGTGGAATATAATTTTGTAATGAAATGGTAAATTGCACTGTACGTCCTTGGGTAGGTGTGGTTCTGTATAAGATTAATTCGCTTTCTAGTAGATGTGTTGATTAATAATTATCTGAATGACCGTGAGTTAGTCAGAAATGGCAAAATCTTGTCTCAAGCTATAAGGGAATTCCTAGTTGTCATACCGCATTTTCATCTAGAGTTACAAAGGTTGAATTTACCTCATCACAATTATTGCCAATCTTTTAAAATTCTTAAGACTGTTCATTTTCAACCAGTGAAACGAATTTGAATTAAGAGTAGAGCAGTGTGTCGCAAGAGAGTTCAGTCAAATCTTTTCCAATCTACAGCAAAAAATGCGGAAGTTAAACAGGACACGAGCTTCTTATATAGGTAATCGGGCAGTACTGTAGGGATACACTAAATGCGGTCTGTGCGATTCCGTCTGGTTAATGGTACCAGCTAGTAAAGTTCCAATTAGGATTTCTGAGTTGATACATTTTCGTTTCCGTGACTCAAGACTAATTTTCATCGATTTCTAGGAATTCTAGAGATTTGAAACAATTCTAAGAACTCGTTAGATTCCTCATCTTTACTTATTTTGAAATGTCTTTGCATTTTATAAGCATTGTATTTTATTGCAATGACTATGAGAATGACTTATTAACAATAAAGCAGTCGGGTGATCCAAGCGAAGAATTTTGCGGGAAGAGAGTTGGGAATTCATTGGGACTAGGCGCTGACTTTTTCTTTGACTTTTCTGTAATAGTTGAATTTTTTGTAAAACCACTTTACAACAAACACTTCTGTTCCGCAGAATGCAACAGAAAAAACGTCGACTATAGAAACCGAGAATGGCGCTACAGTACGCTTTAAGAAGTGGGGAGATTTTGAACTTCTCCTCAGTTATCAATGAAGTCAAAAATATTGGGTTACATATGAGTTTAACAAACCACAAGAATTTCTTTAATATTTATTGTGGTAGGGTACTGCAGAATATTGCCCAAACACTGAAACTTTAATGATTCAACTTCTGATTGTATCAGATTGTTATTTTTTTGATCGATTTTCAATCACGCCCATAAAATTTTGGACAATGTTGGTTCTTGAAAATGCCATTTCTAAAATATTCAGAAAATGATTTTGACATTTGTAACCTCTGATTATTGTAACTTTAAATATTGCCACCAGTCAGTATTTAACTTTTTTCATTTTTGAGCGTTTTTGCATAATTTAAACTCAAATTTTTTCTTCTTCTTTGGGGAATTCTATATTTAGTCTGTTTTGATTAATTTTTGTTTAGGGTCCAACAATTTTCCAATTACTGCTGTTTCATTTTCCATTTCTCTGTTATTTGAGTTTTTCACTACGTTCAAGTTTTTTCCATCAATACTCAAATTTATAAGCGCCGTTTTTGAAGTTTCCAAACATGGTAAGTAAACCTGTTTTCAAGTTTTCTCTTAAATGAAATTCGAGAACGGGTGTTAATTATGTAATTTCAATTAAACGTTTGCAATTAAATAAAAGCTCCATAAGAGTTAATTTTGATCATGTATTTTTCCAATTTCTTTGGGAATAAATCAAATTACCATCTTAGTATAATGTGGAGCAGGTTTTGAAATCTAAAAATATTTCATTTTGTATGTGAATGCATAATTTGCTCGTTTAAACTAATTGAAATGTATTGATAGCGCTGTTTTAATATGTATGCGGTATATATTAAAATTTCATGTTGAACAGCAGCTGCAATAGTTGTTAATACGTGTAAATTTAGCATTCGATGTGTGCATGCATAATGTAAAACGCAATGACGGAAGACAGCATGACGCATTCCACGAAATTAAATCTGAAACGAATAAATTACAGGGTTTTGGATGATCAATAACTATATGAAAAAGAATAAAGAAATAACTGAAACCTATAATGTACCCGTACTGTTCGTACCCATATATGCATTTAAATCAACTGTACTTAATTACATTTTACGCGTACTAAATGGTTAAAGTCTTGTGGAAATATAAAAATGGCAACTTAATTGTGGGCCTCATAAACGATGATTGATTAATTACACCCGAAGAAGTGACAGCTTCAGAATTCTATTAACGAAAGCTTAACAATAACCCCACTTGAACCTGTTGTACTACACAAACAACTAAAATTGAATCATAACAGAAGGCTTATTTTATTTAAACACGAATTATATCATAACCATAGAGCGGATAATTACAAAGCTGAAAATGAATAACAGACCACTTGGAGTATAAGCGAGATAGCCACATAAAAGGCTCTTTTGCTGTCAGTTTCAGAGACTTTTGCGCGGTCAAGCAGTGGTCAAAGGGTACGCGTATTGTTATTTAACTCCACTTCTAATTGGACTACAAAGGTCGCAGGCTCAATTAGAGCAGCTTGTAGCTAATGAGGGATCCGGAATTATCCTTCCGGATCTATGCAGGACTTACGTCATCAATATTACTTTGGAATTTGTCTTCGTGTCTCTAAGCTCCTAGTTAAAGATGACAAAGGACATCGTAGTTTAAATCTAAATTGGTATTGTTATACTATTAATGGAACTGTACTTAAAGACTTAAAGAGAAATCAATATTGGACCCTTTCAGAGTTTAATTTTCATATTAAACGAGATTCAATAAAAATTCAAATAATTATCAACTTCTTGCGCGCATCTTTATTTTATTACGCAAGAACATATTGCATTTATAATAAAATCGTAGGCGGCTGAAAAGTAATTAACATGCAACTTCTCCGCAGTCCAAACTACTCCTTTTATAAAAGGTACTTAAAGCAATAAAGAATTCTTTATATGCGCTTCATAATGACTGCGTACTACTCCCACATGAGTTGCAATGCTGATTTTCTCTTTGTTTATATCATTACAGTATCATACATTGCGTTACAGTTATTTTAATGTACGATGCATCGTGAATTAAGGTTATTTATAGTAACGGAGGAGATCTTAATGAAATCATTTTTTAAATGTATTTATTCGCTTCCATAAAAGGCGAGGATATTTATGATAAAGACTGTTTACAAGTGCATATAATACTTTTACTTTGCAGCATGTTTAAACAAAATTAATTAAAAACGTTTTAAGAAAGAAATACCGTTTCATAAATTATACCGGTTTAATTCTCTTAATCCAAGACTAACAGTGAGTGATTAGCTCTATCTTTCTATTAGTTGTGTATTAGTAAACTGTTGGCATTTATTTATTTAAATGTAGTTTTATAAATCTTTTTCTCGTATTTCCTTTGTTCAATTTAAACAAAAACCCCAATCAAGCATTGAATGGTTAAATAGCATTCAACAGGTTCTTGCAAACTATTATTGATTGTATACGAGAATCTAAAAACATAAGAAAGTAATTAAATAGAAATTTTTCTTCCCATACATTCAATCAGTAACGGCTGATGGGATTTTAATATGAGAAGGCAACATGAAAACTTTATTAATTAAAAATCTGTTTGTATGTCTGAAGTTTATCAAACACAATCCTACACAATCAAAGGTTTTTGAGAATTTTTCTATGTTTTTATCTTCTCATGGAATTCAAAGCTTCGGTTATCACTCTCATACTGACGTTTCTCTATAATGATTTACCACTAAGCTACTGAAGATTGATTAGAAACCAATAATAAATTCTAGTATATGGTTCGATATTATAGTCATTTTTCCAAAATTCCTACGAACGATTCATGTAATCTAAGACTACAAGCTTCAAATGAGCAGTTTCTGGAGGATTTTAAAACCGCGGTGCATGGCAAACTAACACTTCGATGTGATAGGATACAGCTCAAAAACTATAACACACAGGGTGGTTGAATTTGATCCAGACGATGCGATCCACTCGGAAAAATCCTGGGTCGATTTGCCGAATTTTGTATTATTCGTGGACATACCCGAATTTCCAAGTTAGCGATTTAGGTTGGGTTAGACTGTCTTTTATATAACAAGGATACTGCTGTTTGTTTGTTTTCAGAATTAATGAAATAGAGAAAGAAAATCAGCTTCTACCGTTTGAGGTTTTGTTTCATGAAGCACATGCATAACAGAACATCTTCAATTCAAAGCAATATAAGAACTAAAAATAGTGTTATGGTGCTACAGTCAATTCTGTAAAAACGAGAAGCTTGTAAAGGGACCTTCAGAACCAAGTGAACCCATCATTCCACTACAGCGATAGCTCTGTCACTGGGTAGGGATACTCGTTGCAATTCGAGATACAACTTTTCCAAGGCATTAAAATCTTGTAAATTGTACTTTTAATTTTTCGCAATTGATTTGAAACCTTCAGCGTTGGAAATAGCAACAGGAGTCAGGAAAAACTGTTTTTCTGTCCTAAAGTTGCTTCTAAAAATCAAAATGGCTTAGATTGCTAATGCCTTTTAATGTTTAACTAGTCACGAGACAAAATTCAGTAAAAACTTTTTGCGTATTGTTTTGGCGATATTGGAATCAACAGTTTACAAACTCTAAGAAAATCAAAAATAATCACTAATTACAGTATCTTGCTATATCATGATATACATATTAGTTTTCTTTCTTTCTCATTTGTAGAATTGTATGCGTGGAGTTACAGAGATGCAGGTATTTAAATCGAAGTTACCATTTTTGCTACTTTCTAGTATCTTAAAAACTAAATAGATTGTTGAGATAAAAGTTTCTGTAGAAGTATTGCTATATGGTCTCTATCATTTTATAAAATCTTGTAACCGATACTCCAGCTAATATTAACTAATGTTCATTCGCCGAAATTAGAGCTTCAACTGAGATCATAGCCAAAAGTATTTTCTGCACGGGCAAAAGCATTGCGTTCCATCACAAAGTTTATAACTTGAAGTAAGTTTTCTGGTAAAAACCGTGATGTTTTAATCGCCTCGAACACATTCTTGCAGCTATCTTAGTAAAATACTTTTTTTATCCTAACATGTAAGACTTCAACATCAGAGAGCTTGAATTTCGGCGAATTTTAAAAGCTATACAGAAATTCGATAAGGAACTTCCTGACTTAACTTTGCTGCTTCAGAATTAACGGAAATCATCCACTGGAGTACTTGCAAAACATCTCCTTCGCTACTGGCAATCAATGATGATGTCATAATATCACATATACAAGCTGGCTCAGTACCAAACTAGGATGTTAACAGATTTCCATGTCATACGCAGGCAGTTGAGCTATGTGTCAAAGTGGTAACCTGTAGAGCTCAGTTCAGAGATGGATACATCGGAACCACGCTATTATCAAGATCTACGATGCCCAACTTTTTTCAGAAATCGGACTTTTGAGTACTATATATTTAAAACGAAGAGTAAGAGAAAAATATTCTGTGTTAAATTGGTAACTTTTTTATCTGTATTAGAGACAACTTTTCCGCGTTGAAGCGATCCTATTGTTTAATGTCGTTTGGTAATTGACTGTAGAGGGTAATACCCTAAATAATAGGACATAATATGTAGTATGAGATAGATGAAGCTTGTGCCGAGGAATAACAAAATCATTTTTATAATATGTACTCTAATTATAAAAGTTTACAGTTTTAGGCAAACAATTACATTTGCAAAACATCTGGGAATGCAAAGCATAACCACAACGAACTCCGTTTTTTTATTTTTTTCAGACTTCGGCAGCCATTTTGACCATGTTCCCGAGGTGATATCAAAAAACTAAAAAATACACGGTTGTCTTATTTCTTGATGTAGAATACGATTCTAAAGTAAAAATAAAATTTTTGAAAATTTTCCAATTTTTGGCCGCCATTTTGACCATGTTCCCGAAAAGTTATCAAAAAACGAAGATACCACGTTTCTTTAGTTTTTGATGTAGAATCCAAATCTAAAGTCAAGATTTCAGAATTTGACAAAAAATGCGGCCATACAGACATACAGACAGACAGACTTCGCAAATTCAGTAACGACTCCTTCGGAGTTCGTTGAAAATATTTTGCAAGTACATACATTGTAATGCAAACAATGCAAGAAAAGTTAATACATAAAGTTTTCTAAAGAGAGATCTGCATGACTACCTACATTCCACCTTTTGCGCTATTAAAACTTTTTAGGATTTCTGACAACCTTCCCAGAAAATCACACCGTACGAGAGTATGCATTCAACTTGAGCTCAATAGTGTGATTTAAAAGAGTATTTATTTACTACTGTTATTAAATTTCTAATTTGGAAACAAAAAGAGTTGATTTTCTTAATTGCTTCATCGCAGTGCATGGCCCAGGTTAAACATTCATTTAGGTTAACCCCCAGGAATTCATTATTATATGCAATATTGAGGTCCATTTCATCATGATCTTGTCTGGTGTGAAAGTGAACATAACCTGTCTTACCTATATTACGGTACAGATCACTGCAGCTGAATCAGTTAGCTGCTATTAGTAATGACGTTTCATAGGCATACATAGCAAAGTAATTATTCATAATACAGGGTAGCCCAACGAAAACGAAACAGATCGAATAACACCCACGAAAATAATTTTTCGAAGAAACACAAAATACGTCTATTTGTATTGGAAAGGGGACATTTTTGACGTACAATTTGAACCCTAAACTTTTTCATGAAGTTCAGGTGGTACATTCTTAGAAAGGCCTTTCAATTCTCCATATTGCCCCGTTTGAATTTTTAAATTCCGTTTGGAAGTTTTTCTTAATTTACAACAACAAATACCAAAAAATCAACTTGGCGCCCACGCTAGGAAAACAAAAACAGACTTGTCTAGAGTGGCTGTAGATCATGAAGCCGTCTGT
This sequence comes from Ignelater luminosus, assembly GCA_011009095.1. NCBI lineage: Eukaryota > Metazoa > Arthropoda > Insecta > Coleoptera > Elateridae > Ignelater > Ignelater luminosus. Next base: position 24,480 of record VTPC01006126.1, on the reverse strand, counting down.
GTTTTAGATCTCATACTCTCTATCTTCCAAACAAATTGACCAAATTTAAAAACCTAAACGGAACAATATGGAGAATGGAAAGGCTTTTCTAATGCTGTGCCACTTGAGTCTTCTTTTCATTAGACATTTTGGAGGAGTTGATAGCCTCCCAGAAGTTCGAGTTAAGTTTTGAATTGTACGTCAAAGAATGTCCCCCTCCCAATACAAATCGACGTTTTTGCTATTTTTCGAAAAATTATTTTCGTGAGGGTCATTCAGACTGTTTCGTTTTTGTTGCGCCACCTTGTATAGAGATAAATTGTTTTTAAATAACAAAGAGAGCGTAGAGCCCAAGCCAGAGCCATGCGGAATTCCAAAGTTAATTTCAACTAAAGGAGACTGTACTTTGGTCAGCCTCTCACCATCGTTGCATTTTATGTTAACAAACTCTCTTCTACCTTCAGCTATGACTTGAACTGATTTAGAAGATTGCCTCTTATTTCATAGTTCTCCATTTCTTATAGTTTGTTACTTTTGATACAGTCAAATGCCCTAGTCAGATCACAGAAGGTACCGACATGGTATTCGCCTGTTTATGACTACCTTCAGAAAAAAACTGATTGCAGAGGTGGTTGTAAATGATGACGGAAAACCATGCTTGCTTAATTCTGAACTGATTACTTATTCCGTTTTTTGAAGAATTTTTGATGATTTAAGTTATTTTGGAATAATCCCGCTACTTACATATTTACCAATTAAATATACTAAAGGCTTTATTATATAACTAATAACATTCTTTAATATAGAACACGTGGTATAATCCGAACCACACGATTGCTTTTGTTCTAGTTTGGTATTAATTATTTTTAATACCCCTGTCTCATCAAAATTTCTAATAAAGATGCTGTTAGCCTTCTGATGACAGCCTCTGGTTTATATTCAGTGCTGAAAGAATGTCGTTCAAACTCATAGATTCCTCCCAAATTCTTGTGAGTAGGTAAGTATTTTGATATTTAGTTCATTGACAGTTTTCCAAGCTACTTTGCTTTAATCGGTCATGTCTTATTTTGACGGTATTTTTTTAGTTAATCCTACTAATTACTTAGGATTTTTTTTGACTTTAGGGGGGATTGTAATTCTCTTTATAATTTCATACTAATTTATTAAATTTGGCCAGGAATGAGAAATTAGCAGTAAAATTTTATATTTGCTCTTGTTACATTCTTGATGTAACCCTAAAAATAGTAATCAAGAGGTATAGTATTTGGTGGACGCATTACTGTTCAGTCAGTTTTAAATATTTCGATCAAAAATGTACTGGGCACCTATCTAATTGGAACCAACAATTTTGTCTTAATTTAGCCGATATATCTTCCAATATGTCAGGTAGTACTGCAGATAGAATATGAGAGCCTAAAATTGTACCAAAATACTAAGCCAAATATTCACACTAAACTCATGTTCAAAATTCATTGCTCTCATCATCATGTAAATTACATGATTCCAACGTGGAAGCTGTGGAAGTTTACAACATCTAAATCGAGTAAAACAGGCTTCATCAGTCTAGAAAATTTTGTTCAAAAAAACTTCATTATTTCTACCAGTTTCAAGTAGCCAATGAGTAAACTCCTTGAGGCTCTTCGAACACTTAAGTGATGATCTCGATTAAATTCTCGCAAAAATCTTCTGATTCTCTTTTGTTCGACTACATTCTTTTCAGTTTTTCTTCTAAATATTTCTCTTTCTACAAAACACCAACAGATATTTACAAAAACACTTCTGTAAAGCTCTTTTCTGTTTGGAGATCGTCTATGGTATTCTCTCGCTGCTGCAGTTAAAATTCCATTACAGAAACTATAAGCAAGATGCATACCGACATATTCTTGATTTGTAAACTTAAGAGGCATTTTGAAAACGTTTAGTAATGATTGAAATATTAGATTAAATAACTTATGTTGTCAACATGTACGATATATTGTAACCTCATAGCATTCTCTGATAAAATGTAAAATGCTTGTGAGTTTGTAATGAAAGCAGTGCAGAAACTTGAAGCTTGAAGCAGATTGGATGCTTCTTGTACTTGTACAATGCAAAGATTGAATCGTCGAAACGGATTCAGTGTGGTAGATCAAATCGTCGAGATGAATTCTGTTTAAGACAAGGAAAGACAGAGAGACATGTCTTCCATTAACTTAAGAACTCAAAGATTCTGTTAAAGCCCTCATTTTTGCAAAACCATCAGAGCAGTAGTGGATGCTCGGTTATGGTTATAGAATCCATAGATATCACGAATTTTTTTCTTGAAGGATCATGAACAGAGTCTGATGTACATACTAGGATGGTCAAAGACTTGTGGTGTTCATAACATGAATTTTTATTTAGTGACACTATTTGCATGAAAATAAAATAATCAAACCTACATTATCAACTGTCAAAAATTAGTCTGTATAAAAGCATATTTAATTGTAGGTATATGGTATTTATACAGTTGTTGAAAGCTGATCTCTACAGAGGAAGAATTTATTGTGATCATTGATGAATAAAAAACTGTTTCAGTCTGTCTAGGTTAATGTTTACGATTTCTGAAGAAAACTTTTCGAAGCCGAATGCATAGTTTAAATTATTTCAAACAAGAGTTTATGTAAAAATGTAGAAATTTTAAGAATGAATCAAAATCTGGCATTGCACGTGTAATCAAGGGGTCAGTGAATGATAACCCTATTATAAGTTAAAGTTTGAAATCTCTAATAAATATGAAATTGCAAAGCCCAACGTTCCTTTTATCCTATAATGACCTTTTTAAGATACTTAAGACTGAAAAGAGAGTTTTTTAATTCGATTGCCTTTTTAGTTTCCGTTATGAAATAACTTTCCGTAAAGAAAATAAAAAAAAATAATAATGAATCCAGTACTTCATCATCATACTTCACTCAGCATTCCTTCTCCGACGTACGTTTTGCATGATTTCTTATTACATTTCTGGAGTTGGTAGCGTGAGCGATTTATAAACATAATTACTTAACTCGTATATCACTTCAAGTGTAAATGTATAAAATAATATTTTATTCCAGTTTCATGCTCGTACTTGAATTATTCAGCTTCCAAGTGTAGAACCATGCCGAGTAACTAATGTTGGAACCCCATGTAGTGTTTTAACCCCCATAGCGCCCATCCAGCTGTCAAATTGTCACGAAGTTTAGCTTGCATTTCGCTTCTCTTTATAATACTAATGAATGACACCCGTACATTGGGTAAACACACAATCGAATTTTTCAATTGAATATAATGAGATACATAGCACAGTATACAGCACCACTTCAAAGTGTGGTATAAGTTTCATATGCTTTTTTGTTTAAATAAATATAATAATAGCTTTCCCACGCTACGCCATCATCCAATGTAATTTTTAGTGCGTTGCATTATAGAACATTAATGTCAAGTGGGTAGAGTGAATGAAACTATACATTCCAACTTTTTATAATAAATAAAGATCTCATCTTAATTGAATTATTAGTGGTTTCATGATATTAATTGAGAAACTGTAGCTAAACTGCAAATTCTTTTTAATTACAGCAAGAAAAGTTGATTCTAACTAACTAAGTAGTAAAGGAAAAAAAGTAGGATAAAAAGGTTGTAAAAAGGCAATGAAAATAAATGAACTTTGTACTTCTGTTTTACACTTTATCGACTTGTTTGCTTTTCATTTTAATTGTTTCCTTCAATAAACATTTGCTAATTCGAACAAAACTGCATGAATATTCAGATTTTCTATTCTTTTGTTGATTTTATCTTCTCGGGGATTCATGATTACATAAACAGCGTAAATTTATGTGCTAAAATTATACAGAATGTTTGATTGTACAATAAATGTTAGTCTCATCTTCGACTAAACGGTAAACACAAATTATATATTTTTCTATTTTGATAGAAACGTAGAGTAAATTTTATATGTAAGAATTTCACTTAAAAAATTAATTTCCTGTTTGTTGTTTTACTGTTGAGCTATTCGTGAGGTAGTTTTTATATAAAGATTATTTGAAGGCCCTTTTTAAATATTAGCAACAAAATACTTTGATCTTAAAGATGATAATCGTTCCTTATGCAGGACTACATTTATTTCAATAAATAATAAAAATGATTTTATACTTTTTTTTCTTTACGATTTTATATTCATGATTCAGCTTCATTGTAAAATAAAATTGTTTAAGAAATTTTATCTTCGACGGTTTCCACATCTGACCAACATATAGAATCGTCAGCTTATCTGCTTTCTAACTCAGCGTTTTGCAATAGTAAAATTAATTTGCAAATATTATTAAACAAATCTTAATGAGGCTCCTGAGTTTTCTACCAACCCATATACAAAGCGAATTTATCTTCATTAAAAGAATAATTTATAATATGGGAAAAGACACTTGTTCCTATCATTTTTTGTTAATATTGATTTAATGTAATTAGATGTAAGAGATGGAACTGTTATGTGTAACAATGGCTTTAGTGACCCTGAGAAATGACGTAGCATAAAATAATATCGGTATGCCTGAAGAAACGACTTGCTCGGTTTTATCGGAAATTGGGCCAGGATTATACAGAGGCCTATCGGCAGAGAGCGATGACAGAAGGGTTATATTTTGATAGGGCGCCAATCTTACTTAACTTTGATCTATATAAATGAACAGCTGACCCTAAGACTGACCAACTGCTCCGGTCTACGGGATCGGCAAAAGGGTCCTCCTGCGACACCTGATTGATAACACAATACTTACTGAATAACTTTTGTTTGTCTCCAGGGTGCAGGCGGAGTCCCACGACAATTTTCCAAAGCCTTATGCTTCCTGAAACAGACCCTATCAAGTGTGTTGCCACAAACAAACAACAATTAGAATCGTAACAAAACATATATTAACACACGTAATATTCAATGAACAAATATGCACAAATTCGCAACAGCGAAACGAACGTAAATACAAAGCGAAACAATCAGGAAACATAAAGTTTTAAGTATAAACGTACATACAAACAATTAAATAAACATAAGAGAGAAAAACGATAAATGATTATATACAGGTAATGTGCGCTCCAGACCAGAAGGGTCGATTACTTACTGAGCTATATTTTAAATACTTTAAAGAAACGCGATATGTGAGCTCCTTAATTTAGTTAAATTCAAATAACAAATTTTGATTATCAATCTGTTACAATATTTATAAACAATAATATCATGCGACACAAAGATATTACAACGATGACGAATGCAACACAAGCATTCGTTTTCTTTTTGACACTAATAAAAGATAAAGTTTTAAACGTTAACGGACTTAATAATTTCATTTAAATTTAGAATTTAACCACTAGATTTTTCATTATCTAAACGACGGCAAAATGTTTACTTATATTTTAAGTTAAATAAATAACAATAAATTGTTCTTCTTAAAAACGTTGATAAATGTTCGATAGCTTAGAAAATATATTGATAAGGTAAAATAAACTTACAGCTAAACTTGTAGTGAATCCCAATACAGAATAATTAAATCCAAATACGCTTTGCGATAATTACATAATCACGTAGATGGCTGCAAACACTTGCACATACATACCATTGGCTTTAAATTTACTATCACTATATACAAAGCTGTTGTAGTAAACTCCGTCGCGCACTGGAGACGTCGCACCACTAAAACTGGATCAAATAGCTGTCGGCGGAGGATTCCCAAAGCTATGTATCGATATGTATGTACAGATATACTTGACGGAAAGATACGGAAAGTTTGTTTACGAGAATAATAATAACGACAACACCTTCTGGAGATTGTATAATCTAGTAACGAGACTGAAATATGAAAAAGGTAACGAAACACTGACGATATTTTCCCGAAATCCAGGGTAAATTTTTGTGTTCGATGCACTGAAGATCGCGATGCGCTTAAACTCCGAAATACTATAACCCAAACTATTGGATCTCGCGACTTCAAGAATTCCCACAGGGAGAATCTCCAGGTATTAGAGAACGGAAGAAACGCAACGCGTTCTTGTAGAGAGTTCAAACTAGACTTTTTTAAAAATCTCAAGCGAGAAGAGGCGTTAGACGGAAGCCATCTTGCGACGTCGTTTCTTCTCGATATCATGATTTGCGGTGATGACGGCAGGATTGCTTTTATTGGCAAACACGGAGGGTGGAGATACTTACTCATTCTCACTTGTTTGACCGCAAGTAACTACCTCAAGCTAATTTGCATATTAACCACAAAATTCTCGGAATAAGGAAAAATGAAATAATGAAATAGAGATACATTTAATTTTTAAAAGGTTCGAACTTTGTTTAATCGCAGCAGAGGAAGCGAGAAAAAAACAAATATTTTATTTCTCGAATTTACTAGGGGCGAATAACATTTATCGAAGAAGGGAAAATTAAATATTTACAGAGATATAAAATGCGAAATACAATTTGCATCTTATAATTTAGGAACGGAATAATTTTTATATACAGTATAATAATATATGATAAACGAAATTTAGCATAATGCTAACCGAAGCGATAATTATTAAATGATCTTAACAGAACGCACGGTACAATTTGGTTAGAGTATTAGGATTCAACTATTATGTCCATTTGAACTTCTTTCGAATTCGTTATGGTAGGCCAACTCTTCCTGCTTGACCTTTCCTTGTCATTTGTGGCCTCATGACTTATCGGAATATTGCAATATTGATGAAGAACTTAGAAAGGCCACATAAACAGCTGCCACTGAACAATGTCTCCTTAAATTACTGCTTTAAAGATTTTCTCCCTTTTAAAAGTGCAACTCCTGGTGAGATCAACAAAACATTCACATTTATGATTAAATATGTACAAACTCAAGATTTTTAATGCCAAATTCTTTTTCATCTAGATATCTACGTAAACTTACGTCTTTTCTTGATGAAGATGTTTTAAAGATTGGCGGGAGTTTTCTCGTTCAGAATTTCTTTTAGAGCAAAAGCACTCAATACTTTTATCCAGCGCTTAACGTCTCCCTGATCTGATTAATAATTACACTAAATATTCGCAGAATAGATATTTTCATCTAGGTCTCCAAATTTTACAATATTCGTTAACTTCACAATATTGGATTCGCTTACCCAAACGTACTATTAGTCCTCGTCTACGGTGTTTCAAGATCAAATCTTTATGACTTCATCACGTCAAGCTGTCAGAAGACTACTGTAGACATCTCAGCAGTGATCACGCCGGACTATGAAGCAACCCAAAATAACATCTATGATTAGATGTGAAACTAACTATTATGAAGAGCCTTAGCTGCCGCACATACAAGCAGGCACGTATAAGTCTTGGAAATCTTTGCATTTCGGAATTTTGTGTAAGTAATTTTAAAAGATAATGTGATAACATTACATTGTAATATGGTGAATTTAGTATGACTTGTTCAGGTTTTGTTAGGCAGCAGTTAAAAAATCTGTGGGCTTTTGTGCTGAAATTTATGATAAATAACTTCTCCAAGGTTTTTATCTTCTTTCATAGGCACCACTGTATTATTCCGGCAGCTTGTTGAACAGGCAAATGCTGGTTTGTTTTGGTGATGTAAAAAGATTACCAAAGATTTTGTATCGTTGAGCAATTTTATTAACTATCAATTAAGAAATGGATGGGTTTTCGTGCCGATATCTATAACAAATAACTTCCCTAAGACTTTTATTTTTGTTCATTAGCACATTTGAATCAGAATTGTATTTCCATTGTATCATCTTTGCAGGTCATTGGGCAGACGCTAGTTAATAATTTAAGTTTAGTGTAATCTCAGTATCAAAGAAATTAATTGAAACAACATGTAACTTTTGCAAAAATTCTTTACCACAATTTTAAAACTACAATACTTAATATGACCTCCTTTGTCTTCTATTAAAGTACTTACATATTTAGTGCATTGATTCTACTAACTGTAAGTTTTGACATAGAGATAGTATTTCTGTGTCTCTGAATCCTATTTGAATAACTTTTAGAATTTCATCATAATTTTGTTCGATGTATGACATGGCGCCAAGTCTTTTTGGACTTTCGGAGTTCTGAAACCTTTTTTTCAGTAATATTGGTTGACACTTTTCACTATTCGTCATTCTGGAGGTAGCAACTAGTAGAGCAGATCCGTAAAGAAGAAATATTTATTCCCAAAGAATCTGTCCAAGAGGATGTTTGAACAATGTTGAAGGAACTAACCTTTTCCTGTAGGTCTCCATTCACAAATCTAAACTTTGCGCTATAAAAGAGCTCTCATTAGAGAATAGCACCTTCTTCCATTTTTTGCAGTCCGGTATACTTCTTGATCTTTTTTCTAAATATACAGAGAAATTATTTATTATTATTATTTTGGAAATATCAATTTTCGAATGAAGTCTTTGTTTTTCATAACTGTCGTCAGCAGTTGTTTCGTGGAGATTTTCTTGCAGGACTTCCTGCTTCTATGAGGCTACGACCAACAGTCATTGAACTCACATATTGTAATACATCGTTGGCTAACTCTCGAGCAAGGTCAAGAGCACTCTTCTACTTTTTACTTAAATCTACTGGACACTGATTATCTCTGTTACTTGTTCTACGTTTAGCCCCGCAGTTTTTTTAACAAAAGTGTCTTTTGAACTCTGATGCCGCTTAATAATTCTGTTAACAGTAGCTGCTCTCACTCCAACTTCAGTAGCAATCTCGTGTCTTACAAGTATGCTTGAACATGGTGATTAACTTCACGTGGTTTTTCATTGATGTATCAATTGAACATTGTGTTACCACTGTATAATTGTTTCAGGTTTTTTATTATTAACAATGGTTAGTTATGGTGATGTCTGATTATGTCTGAAGACAGTAATGTAGTCAATTTAATGTGATTTTGTCGAGTTTTGCTTGGTAACAATCTAGAAATCAACGGGAGTTTGTGCCAATGTTTATAATAAATAACTTTCCCAAGACTTTCTTTGTGTTATTCTGTGTCATTCTTTGAAGTTGCTAGACAAACAGACCCTGGTTAGTTGTAATTATGTAAAAGAATTACCAAGGATTTTGTGTCCTAATGCAGTAACAAATTGGATTCAATGTGATTTCGTCCAGTTTTTACTTTAGTAAGTATTTACAACAAATACCATTTCCAAGGTCATTATTTTCTTTCATTGTGTTGTTTTGTCGCCAGATGTGGGTTAGATATGGTAATGCGAGAACGTTACCAAAATTTATGTCTTGAGTCATCAAAAAGTGACGTAGTGTTGGCTTTTATGCCGATATCTGTAATAAATGATTTTCCCATAACTTTTATTTTTTCTTCATTGGCACATTCAGACTATCACCTTTCTCAAATTATTTCTGTTACCTTTAAATGGCCTT